>JZLH01S0434870.1:32334-47130 GCA_001188425.1 Eucidaris tribuloides
TTTTATCGGGATAAATATAGGCCTACAGTTTGCTCAATGAAACACGCTGTGTATACGCCAGTGCATACATTACATATATGACTCGTGCCGAGACATAAAACGTGTTTTGCAAGATAAATTTGACCTCGCGACCGTCTCACAATACCTTGCGCCAGCCCAGGTCAATGGCGTAAATAATCGGACATCGATTGACACGCGGCGTAAAACCAACAACAACAACAACAACAATCAACGGACTCTTAGCTGGTAATCGTATGATCCAGGTAGGATCGATCGTGCTTTGCGGAAAACGCAATCCAATAGAAACATCGCCCTCGCGCCCTCCACTATTAGCCGGTTAAATTTTATCCGGATAAATACGGTATGCTCAATAGAAACACGCTGTAGGCCTATACACGCCAGTGCTTCCAATACATTTATAACTCGTGCCAAGAGATAAAACATGTTTTCCAACGTGTCAGACTGATCGATCACCGGAGTCAAGTCCGGCTGGCAAGACTGCGATTTGTAGGGGAAAATCCCTACCGTAGGTAATTTCAGCCAACCGTAGGGAGTATGGAATCCCTATGGGAAAATGACATTCCGCAGGGGAGAGTAGGGGTTTTTTTTGGTGATTGTAGGGTTTTTTGACAATTTCCAAAAAATTGATTTTTCTAAGAACTCCCGTTTATATTCGTCTGTAGACATTATTTGGGTAAATCCATTGTCCATGTTGGTCACTATATGGCATAATTACGAAAACCGTAATGCGCGCATGCAGGGGTGCAACTCCAGGGGGACAGGGGGACATGTTCCCCCACGATTTTGAAGGTGGGGTACAAAATATCAAATGTACCCCCCACGATTTGGAGAAAAAAAATCTTTTCAAATATTAGCGTCTGTCCGTATACAGCTAAACCTGTGTGCCAGCACACATGGGGATAGCTCCATACTTTTGTGTACAAAGTATTCGATGGCCTAGCTTTTGTAGGTTTGGCATAGAAAATTGCTCTGAAATTCAGCCTTTTACAATACTCTACTGAAATATTGTTTTGATATGGCTAGTCTGTAATCTGATAGACATTATATGTTATGAAAATCAAGGACTCAACATTTCAGAAGTCTGTTTTAAATTTTCTAAACATTTGGGTCCAGCATTTAAATTTCGCAAATGCAATTTTATAAAGTAGCTCTTGCATTTAATCCACACAGTGCAAACTTTGTTCGTTTTTTCCAGTAGAGGACGTAAGTGGTCCAAATAGCTCTGCTGGACCACATACACAGTAGGTGTGTGTCCCAGTGACCCGGGCCAGTGAAAGGCGTGCGTCTGTCCATACAGCTGAACCACTGAACACACAGTGATTCTGCTCCCACCTCCCTGCACGGAGTATACACACAATAGAATGTGGACTGCACAGTTGAACGCCACACAGACCCGGCACACAGAGATTCGGTCATTCTGCCACGGAGCGTGCAGTTGACTGCACAGTTAAACGCCCGCACGTTACATGGTTTTTCACGTGTGGGACTACGCAGCACGGACGATCTCATACGGACTTTGGGATAATTTTTTGACACAGTGACAGAAAATGATGCCTTAATATGACATTTTGGTTGAAATAGGTGTGATGAAGTTCTTTTTTATTCAGAAATTAGCTCAAGGGAAGAAAAAAAAGTGACAGTGCCGAATCGGGTATTTTTGGTCAGTACACAACGCCAAACTCGCAATACCTTGGCGAAACTGTGAGACGTCACTGGCTACACTGGCATTTCTCACCGTGAGCTACGCCGGTGATTGTACGCGCAGGTTCGTACGATTGTACGGCAAAAAGACTCGGAGAAATTCCCTCAAAAATCGGCCTCTGGAACATTTTCGTCAAAAACAATGGGCCCCTGAGACAATAAACACTATCGCAGCATCGAATTTTGGGATCGACGCGAACGGAACGGTCGCCGTTCGGGAGCCTATTCCATCATAAAATACCGTGAAAAAAGCCAAAAATCGCCAAACCGCCAAATAACGACATTATTATAATAGAAGCGTCAATCGGTGTTTTTTTTTTACTTAAAAGCTTAGTCCCGATAAGAGTTGATGTGCATGATTTTGACAGTTTGTCTGCCTTAAGTATAACATCTCACATTAGGAAAAAGTTGGATCATTAATTCAACAATCCTGAGAGCAATGTGATCATGGGCGTGTGACAATTGACTCGACAACTGGGCACGGTGATAGCGGTGAAGCTTGGCAACCAGGACACTAACATTTCATTCAACTTCTCTCAAGATTGACATGGAAATCCGAAGAAAAAATTTCCTGTCAAAAGGACAGTCTCCACTTGAATAATGAATTGTTATCATATTTCCGTGAGCTTATTATCTTCGACTGCCACGGTCACAATTATGTGTCAATTGCGCATTGAAGCACTCCCTCTGCAAAGTATGACATCCGAGCAGCATCTTGCGTAGCTCAAGTGCTTAACAGTATACGACGTTAGCGATCCAGGAATTGAGTCAAACACAGAAAACTGAGGCAATTATACCGTCTTCTTGCTGTCAAGCAGGCCACAGGAAGTCGACTCAATACTTCAACTTATCCGTTCAGAGTGAAAATTTGGACTCTTCAGTTTCGCACGAACAAGTTTAGATGCTCTGCAGAAGGTATCTAAGTGAAGAATGTTCCGTCAGTTCAAAATCACGTTCCTGTACAAGCTGGCGGATAAGTTTTTTTCTAACTGCGTAATCAGCTGTAAAATCACATGTAACCAACAACATGAATCCATTGATAAATCAATTTGGTCGGTTCTGAACGGTGTGGCAATCTTCCAATCCTGGTAAATGCATGGTTGAATCGGCAGAGAAACATCGGAGGCAAAAGCAAAGATAATGAGTCAGGCAGGCGCTCGCGGAAGAAGGAGAGAAGAAGAAGAAGAAGAAGAAGGATCGAAGAAAAAAGAAGAAGCAAAAGAAAAGAACTAAGACATACGCCGTTTCTGACAGTTTTTGTACAGGATGTGACGTCTTTGTAGCAGGCTGATTGTTTCAGTAACGGCGTTTAAGTGACGATACTGTCGGTTCCACTGTATGTTAGCAAGTTATCATCTGACAAAATGAAAAAATAGAGAGGTTCGATAAGTGATAATTTAGAAAAGATCTATGAGTTTCGATAAGTTTGACACCGGTGCCAAATCTCTGCTAGAGCACTTTTATAACTATGTACAAATCATGAACATTTTGTCCAAAGTATGCAGTTTTCATTTGTTGTTTTCTTACAGCCTACGTGTATATGTACCAAGCCTGAAAATTACTTCAACTTTAGTCACTGAAGATGTTTTTATCAAGTATCCACGCAACGTTTATTGCTAACAGGATATCTAACATAATGAAAGAGAATAGTTTGATGATGCAGGAAATTGAAATGGCATCCACTCCTCCAAACTTGATACCTACAGAAGAAGCTTCTTTTCCAATTTATCTCGTGTTTGTTGGTGTATTTTTCTTCGTGTCGTCGTTGGTATCCAACACATTTACTTTATACACACTGAGGAAGGAAAATATATTCCCCGAGGTTGAGTGTTTTCTCCACAAGTCATTGGCTTTCAACGATATCATGTATATGATAGCGGTTATCATTGCGAATATTCTGACCTTTACTGAGAATAAAATCGCGTGCTTTGCTGGGCATGCGTGGCTTTCTTACATCTCTCTCCAATCACTTGTTGTTATCATTCTTACCATTAACATCAATCGCTATATCATGATCATCAAACCACTTCATTACCATCGACTGGTGACAAAGAAGAGACATATTTGTGTCATGCTGATGGCCCTATGTGTTGCATTTGCTATAGTCGTCGTTGTTTACCGATACCAGATTCCTACATTTGTTTTAGTAGAGTGTAAAAGCGAAAGAGCGAATTGGGGCTCGATAATGACTTTCACTTTCTACTTTGTTCCCGTGGCAACAGTGTTTGCTATATTGCTGACAACAGGACTTCACACTCTGTATCTAGCGAGGAAACATGTCAGGCAGGTAGCAGCTAATCGAGAAAACGTTCACCACTTGAAAGGAATTAAAACAATATGTATCATAACTGTCTCTTATTTGTTTGTCTGGCTCCCAATAACAATCGGCTACCTATCGTATGAATTCGGTGATGCTTTACCAACTTATTTCAGTAAAATGTCGGGCATTTCACTTTGGTGTAACATGACGTTGAATCCGTTAATATATTATTGCACCAATAACGCGTTCAGGGCGGCCTCACTAGAATCTCTTCGTGGGATAAAGTCTTTTCTTTGCGATAGCTGCAATATTTGACGTTAGACATGACACTTCTAAACCTCGCCTTGAGTTTATGATGAGGTGGTATAGCTCATCCGGTTTATGGGGCATTATTTAGTGAAGAGTTTGTCAACTGGTGTCCTCATTTAAGTCAAACATCGTGTGTGTGTGTGTGTGTGTGTGTGTGTGTGTGTGTGTGTGTGTGTGTGTGTGTGTGTGTGTGTGTGTGTGTGTGTGTGTGTGTGTGTGTGTGTGTGTGTGTGTGTGTGTGTGTGTGTGTGTGTGTGTGTGTGTGTGTGTGTGTGTGTGTGTGTGTGTGTGTGTGTGTGTGTGTGTGTGTGTGTGTGTGTGTGTGTGTGTGTGTGTGTGTTGTGTGTGGTTGTGGTGTGTGTGTGTGTGTTGTGTGTGTGTGTGTGTGTGTGTGTGTGTGTGTGTGTGTGTGTGTGTGTGTGTGTGTGTGTGTGTGTGTGTGTGTGTGTGTGTGTGTGTGTTTGCAATTGATTGTGATGTGTACTCTGTTTTTTATATAAATTACTTGGAGCAAAGATTTCACATTTCGGTAGTACAATAATATGTGACCTGTCACCACAAATCGATCAATAAGTCGCAATGGAAGTTTTTGTGTAAACACGGTAAATAGTCGAGTTGGGTTGCAAAAGTTGATTCTAAGATTTTGATATTTCCTAAAAGTACATACACTCATCTTTTACATGTCAAAATTTGAGTACCAGAAAAGATACAGAAGTATGATTTTGCTTGAATTGAACTTTGACATGTTTTGGCGGGAGCTTAAAAATTTGGGCCGAATTTGACCTTCACGTCGCGAGATTAACTATAATGTAACACTACATATAACTATTTGTTTTCCAACATCGTCAAGTCCCCTTGTAATAATTTTGGTATCAAGACAAAGCTATTTTTATGAACTTTACATTGATGGTGATTATAAGAGCAAGAGAGGATAGTCCAATCCACAATTCCCTTTCGGAAAGTGATTAGTTTTACCAAGCTTTCTACGGAACAGTTGTCAAAAGCCTACCGTTTCGCATGAATGAGCACTATCTTTGCAGCTGTTTTTCTCCACTTTCCTGATAATGGCTTGGGTGATAGTTCAAATTTGTGAGCACGATTTTAAATGGGTTTGCTTTGTCCATCTTACACAAATTATACATCATTTTAAAGCTTAGAATCTTGACTTTAAGACCATCTGAAAAACACAATTTCTTATTTTTCCGACTTATGGTGCGTTTTGTGGTGACAGATCAGATATTTTATTTATTCATCTTTATTAATCAAAATATCGAATATCACAATATATAACAATAAGATAAAGATGTAACATAGAAAACCCAGGTCAGAGAATTAAATTGTAAAACAAAAATTACATCTCTGCAGGGTGAAAAATAACATTACAATATACTTAAACAGCACACACCAAACATTACAATTATAGGAAACATAGGAAAGTACGTACACTTATCGATGACGCACAAAATAGATAATCATTGAATTAGTCGTCATAATATTGCACTTCCCAAGCGTAAATTATTTGAGTGACTGACTGACTGAATGTGTGTGTGTGTGTGTGTGTGTGTGTGTGTGTGTGTGTGTGTGTGCGCGCGTGTGTGTGTGTGTGTGTGTGTGTGTGTGTGTGTGTGTGTGTGTGTGTGTGTGTGTGTGCGTGTGTGTGTGCGTGTGTGAGTGTGGGTTTTTGTGTTTGTGTGTGTATGTCTATGTGTGGGTGGGTGTGTATTTGAATGTACGTGTGATTGTATATATTTCAGTGTATAAGTGAAGTGTGAGTGTGCACGTGAACCCCCCCCCACCCCACCCCAACGTACACACGGATTGTACCCCTTGGAGGACGGAGAACAATATACATATAATGACCCCCACTCCATCGAGCACATGAGAATCGCACAATCTTACAAATGATTATGGTGGGTATATGTGTCCGCATGCAGTTTGTGTGCTTATAAACCTACCTCTAGTTAAAACTTACTTGTGGTAATTATGGTTATAAAAGCAATTACACAAATTCAGGCAATTATTGCACAGGTAAGGAGTCAAAATATTTCAGTATCTGTGTTATACTCAAAAAGATAATAGTTGGCGCCGTGTATGATAAATACGAAAATGTCGGGATAGAGATATATTATAAAAACTATAAAGATGTGCACCTGATATGCACGTCGCGCAACAGGTGAGATCTCTTGGTATGTGCTTCAGGTATTAGATATACATTTCAAACTTCCGGTTGATTGGACAATATAATTATTATAAATAACGTCTATCACACTAATGGTGATGATAAATGGAACAAATCATAATGAATATCAAAATGTCAGAATTTCCACCTATGCATTTACAAAAATTATATAAAAATAAGTCTAAATGTCCAATTAAATGGACGCTATCGAATATCAGCCCCCCCCCACAGAACAGCCGCCCCAGCCACATCAGACAACCCCAAGAGAAAAAGAGATGACACAAATAAGCCAGCTCCACCAACCCCCAACTCCCGTACAGGATCCAACCCACAACAGTGCACTACATGTAAATTCACCGCCGCGAGCTGAATCCCCCGAGAACCAAAGACAGCCAAATCCAGCCCGTTCCCACCGTCCCCTCTCCAATGTCGAACCTGACCAAGGCAACCCCTCTATGAGAGCGACGATATAAAAAAAAACTAAAAACCTTATATATAAAGTTTGGAAATCTGAGTTTGATCGGTTATATCTCCAGTTTCGTAAAAATAATCAATGCAAGCTTGGTATCATTGGAAAGATTATTTAATTTTCTTTAAAATGATGCCCTACTTGTTATGATTATGCCATCAGGTAAAGGGCAGTATCTTAAAATGTGGTGTAAAGTGTAAATTGAAAAGCTACAAAATGACCAAAGTTTGGTTAGTCACCCAATTGTTGTTGTTGTTGTTGTTGAGAAGTGAGTTTTCCATTGTCTCTTTGGTTGTTATACGCTCTAATGTGAACATTGACATGGATTGAAGAAACACCTGCAAAATAAGCAAGCAACGACAATAAAAAGTGAAAAAACATGTATGGGCATTAAAAACTGGACTTAAGACATTTAATCTCACGGACCGTTCACCAAATTAACACCACACAGTGATAAAACAGTGTCAGGAGCTTGATTTGCATGGATTTTCTCAGAGAGAGTGTATCCACAAGAATGGACTAGCCTGCATGCAGCCCAAACCTCAACCCCATGCATTAAAAATTTGTGGGATCGGGCTGTATGGAAGAGAGTCATAAATACAACATGTACAACGACATTGGCTGGTTTGCGTCAATTACTGATTGACGAGTGGAATGCCATCCCACAGCAACGAATCACAAAGCTCATCAACAGCATGTGGAAGTGGGGCCAGGCGGTGGTGCAGGTATCATCCACCCGATACTGAACTCTGATCATGTTATTAAAATCAACGAACATTGATGAAATCAAAGATCCATGGGAAGATAAATATGAAAATCCATGCAAATCAAGCTCCTGACACTGTTTTTTATCACTTTGTTGTGTTAAAGTGGTGAGATTAAATGTCTATGAGATTAAATGCCTTATATCCAGTTTATGAATGCCCATACATTTTTTTTTCACTTTTGTTGTTGTTGTTTTGCTTGCTTGTGTAGTTGTTTTCTTTCAATTCATGTCAATGTTCACATTAGAGTGCATAACAACCACAGAAACAATGGAAAACTCACTCATAAACAACAACAAAAATTTGGTGACTTACCAAACTTTGGTCAATTTGCAGCTTTTCAATTTACACTTTACACCACAGTTTAAGACACCGCCCTTTCCCTGGTTGCATAATCATAACAAATAGGGCATCATTTTAAAGAAAATTAAATAATCTTTCCGATGATACCAAGCTTGCATAGATTATTACTACGAAACGGGAGATATAACCGATCAAACTCAGATTTCCAAACTTTTTTTGAGGAGTTTATATATGTGTGTTACAATAAAGATCATGAATGGTACAATTCATCATAATTATGTCAGAATATACATAAACTTTGCGAAAAAAAAATGTATATATCTCATACTTTCAGATACATTTGTGACTGCCAGGTGGGCTCTGACCTACTGTAGAAAATAACATATGAACCAAACAAAACAGTTTTGAGAATATCCTTTCTGAGTTGAGGATACTTTACTTTACGTTTACACCGCTTAAGCATGTCCCCAAGTCTCTTTTTGTTTTCTGGTGTGATGAGACCACGTGCACCTATTTCTATGCATAGAAGTGTGGGTTTCCAACCGGCCTGCTTTATGTCATGGGAAAGGCCGGCGTATCGATCTAATTTCCTTTGATGAGCTTGATGGATGTTCGTCTCGAATGGGACAGTGAGTTCAATCATACATATTTCCTTATTTTTTGAGTTGATGTAACCCGGGACGAATATAGCAAGACAGGACCGGAAGCGCGCACAATTTGTATTGTTATTGATCAGTGCGTGGCGGCAGTCGTGTGTCCGCTTGCACACGACACATAAACCAAGCAAACAAGGTAGCCACATTACGGAACGATAATTTTGATACTTTATGGAAAATTGCATTTTGGGCTGATTTTCTGCTTTAATTAACAGAAAACTTGTTATAGCTACGACTAAGAAGATAAGTTAAATGAAAAAAATAGATATAAAAACTACGTTTGCTATAACTACATTTTATGTGCAAACTTATGGATAACTGTCAATGTAAACCTGAAATGATACCAAAAAATTATGTTTTCATAAAAGTCTGAAGATTAATGGAAACAAGAATGCAATTTATGTTGCAATCTACATGAAAGTGATTGAAGATAGAGGTTTCATTTCTTTATACTTGGTTATACATGTAATGATATTTGTTACCAATTTGAATTCATTAAATTTGATATTGATAATTAAAGAGCAGCAATGATGTTCTCACAAAAATGCTAAACAACTACACAAATATGGATATCGAAGCAAATTCGTGACAAAAAATCGTATCAATTGTATATTGCAATGGATAAACATCGCTTAATTTGGGGGTTCAATTTTACGTTGTGTGTGTTAAAGGTAAACACGTAGTTTGTATGCATGTATGCCTTGCTTCCTTTGCCTTACTCAAGTTGGATAATTATTACGTCTAATTGCTGTACATGTGATTATAGACTGTTTATATTTATGTTGATGTACTCATATTTGTATTTGCTTCGATGGAAATGAAAAATAAATCAAATCAAATCAAGTAATTTCACAACATGTAATACAGATGCATAGCATTATTGTTTATAATTGTTTATTTATGCATATCTTGCAAGTGGCAGCATAACTTTCCAAACTTTTGTTTTCATAGGCTGTCTATTTCTCCATTTGAACAACACTTTGTAGCTCAGATATCAAAGTTAGACAATTTCGTAAATTGAAGCTTCACAATGTTAGCCTGTTAATATGTAAATCGTAAAATATAATAACACTAGATTTGTACTCAATTTATTAATAATTCGGATAAACATGATGCCCTCAACGTTCTTCTCGCTTTTCTACTTATTCATCCCAATGATTTCGCTAGGATAGTGATTCGTATAAAATTGAGAGACTGATAGATACTGTCGAAGGTTGGGATTGCAAATGGTAGGAACTCACACATCTCACTGAAAATAATCAATGATCAATGAAACGTAAAGAAAAAATGGGGAATAAACGTGAAGCTGCTCGAAACAAAGACAATATTTTCATATGCGAAACAGAGCCAAATTGTTTTATAAAAGTCCATCAGTAACTATAGTCCTTATTTTCTTCCCTGTCGCACTGTAAACAAGTCCAAGATCACTTTCATGTTACGATATATAATAATTTATGATTTTGGAGCATCTGTTTGTACACCAAATAGGGAAAACGATAAGTTCATTGTAAAATGAAAAGTGTCGATTGTGTAATAGATTTCGAGAAGATAAATAAACATTTCACTGTTTTTACACCTGCTCGTTATTTGGCCGTGTAGAAACTATACAAAGTATAACAATTTTCGTAAAATGGGTCGGCTACCATGTAATTCAATACATAAACCAATAGTATTTACTCGCCCAAGAAAACAAGGAAATTGGCAGCAATTGATAATGCACCCTTGTGTGCCAAGATTATCACGTGACATTCGCTTCATCTACACCAGTCTTGGCATGCTCGCAGTATTTAAGAGAGCACGCTTCTGCAAACGAGGATTTCATGAGTGGTTTCCCTCTCAAAAGTGAAGTTGTGGCCCCGTCACCTTGTTTTCTGTTGAAAATTCGCAGAATTCAGCAGTTAAGAAAAACTCGGTCGATTTTTTTTTTCGGCGAAGGGATTGAAATCATCATGTATCTCACCGTCTTCTACCTCTCCTCCCTACTATGGCTAGAATATCTTCTTGTAAATGTGAAAGGTGAGTATCATCGAATCATTTATCTACATCTATTTCGTTGATGTTGTTTTTGTATTGTTTTTGAATAATCATTGAAATGTGGATTTGGGACATCTATTTCAATAAATCGAGTAAATATCAGAAATGTTCAAATCATTTTCGCCTGCAACTCAGCATGCCATGTGACTAATTTGCAATAAAACTTTTGTTTGTGAATAAGTTATTATTGCATGCCTTTAGGCTATTGGTGAAAGACATGTCTGTGAAATCTGGGGGTCAGTAATTACCTAGATTTTGAAAATGCAAAAGAAAGACAGTGGCCGTTTACTGTACGATCTATGGAAGGAGTTGTCTCGCGAGACAAAAATTCAAATCAGAGTCGAACGGCGACTATAATTCCACTAAACCTGAGTTTCTAGCTCCTATACTTTGCTAAAGGTTCACAGAAGGTATTTTCTTCTAAATGCCAGTGTACTTACGCAATGTTAATTTGTAGGCATGCAAAGAGATGCTTGGCCTTTACTAACAGTGGATTTTATTATGTAAAGGCATTGTTAACGAAATATTGACTGCAAAGATTTTCATAACAAAGTAAAGAATGTTGTGAATTAAAATATATAATATAGGTAATATAGCAAAATTGGTCCATTATACCAAAACAAATAAAAGAAAACGAGACATCCAAATTGAATGACACAATTCAGCGGGTTTTTTTTTTGTTTTGTTTTTTTGGCTTTCAATAGGTGACTAGAATATGTTTATTATATTCCACTGATTATAAAAAGGGGGTTTCATAAAGAAAATTTGTGACGCTTACTACATCGTTTCGTTGAATAACTAAGAATCACGGTACGCAAGCATTCAATATAGGCAAGGTCAAAATAGCAAAACAGCCAGTACTAAGAATAAAAAACTTTTCTTGCCAACCAATGCCGGCATTTATCCGTATGACAGGGGTAACATTTATTTATGCATGTATAATCAAATAGCACTACCGTTACAGACATTAAAAAGCAGGGTTATCATCGGAGAAGTCCAACATGCCCGAACAACCAAATGAGTTGAAACATAATAAACTGACTATAGATGGTATATTAAGGCGGAAAGGACGTTTCTATGAATGTGTTTACTTTTGGAGAAACACACATTTATTTTTCAGTATTAAAGTAATATCAACCTCTGATAGAAATTGATCCCACAGAAAGCAAAATGACAAATGTCACCGTCAAGTCATTTTCTGATAATTTTAAAACAAAATGAGAATTTATGACTAAGAAATGTTTACACCAGAGATACACTGAACAGTATACTTAATTTTGGGAGGGCTGTGTCCTACATTGAGGAATACTTCCAAATACTGTCATTTTTTATCCATGAATTATACTGACAGTAGAGGGTTAATGAAAGTCATATTTTGATGTCTGAGCTACATAATAGTGCTTGAATGAAGAAAAAACACCTGGGTAATATTATTACGCCACTAATATGCCTTCTGTATGCCAATATTACATACGGATCTTCTATGGATAAACCACGGGGTGAGTTTTGAAGGGATTGTTCCTTCCTAACCATTAAATCATATTTTTGAAGTAATTCTGTTAGGAACTTATCAGGGACACGAACAGAATAAAATGAAAGGTATGTCATATTTTTTCTTAAACTAGAAACATTGTAATCCATGGTTTTATTATGTCATGAGTTTTTCAAAACAGTGCTGTAAATCAAGCTTTTTTTATGGGACATGATTAAATTATGTCCTTGATTTCCATACAATCTGTAAAATCATTATTAAGTTGAAATCAATTTCTTGAAAGGAAAATTGGTTTCCTTCTTTTGCAATCAAATTCATCTGCTGACTGCATATTTTAGAGGCTTGTATGCGTTTAATAAGTTCGAAAGAAAAAAATCACTGTAGAAATTATTGTTATTAAGAAAAGGGGTTTTCTCTCTCTTTTCCATTACTAAAAATACCTACCTTTCCACTAAGCACTTCTTTGACCAATGTTGTGATGAAAATGATTATTCACAACATTGGTATGAACTTTCAAATAGATACATGATGTAATAAAGTATATATGAGAGCTAAAAAGAAACAGCAAAATGTCTGAAAAAACGAATTTATTTATTACGGCGAATTTGAATAGAATAAGGAGTCTTGAAAATGTTCAGTCAAGAATAATTTGATCATTACATTGCAAATAACTTCACAGACACACACATAAAACAGAAACATCAGAGAGTAGCCAGGTATTTCCTCCGAAAATTTTTATTCCCATTACAATTATCGTACTGCTTTGTTAATCCTTTTCTTCCACAATTATCGTATTCATGGTATTACAGACAGGTGAACGAAGCTCTTTCTTGATGCGAAGACGAATCAGGATACCCATTGAACACAGGCACGATGCTATATTGTTCTTGTTGGAAGCACTCCGTGTATTTTAACTTTCCAGATCACATGTTAAAAAAATATAAAAGACCGAAATCCGCAATATTCCTATTGTAACGTTATAATTGAGTAACATTTTATTTTTATTTTATCTTCCAACAGGTCAAAGGATCTTTAAGATTGCTGCATATACCAACATACATATTTGTGTATTTAGTTATTTCCACGTAATAATTAGAACACAGGAAGGACGAACAACTGGAATTATACACAGGCTGCAGATGAATTGACCTTTCACTATTTTTATGTTTTTTATCATTCACGCGTGCTTCGTTGCGCAAATATACCCATTTGTGTAGGATCTCCCGGTATTTTTACTTGTTCAAAATCAATGCCTACTCGTTATATCGGAACATTTGGTATTACACCATGGTTGTTGTTCTGAGAGGGATGGAGATTTGGTGAAATTCTATATTCCATTCAAATACAATAATGAGGTGTCTTAACGTGCCGAAGTCGCAGATCTGCGACACATGATACACATAAAGGCCATAGAGGTTGAAATCCTCTGGCACTTTAAGAGTTAAAGACGTTATGTATTTATGAGTGTCGTTTCAGTCTTAGGTTTCTGGGTCATTATATAGTATTGATAATTCTCAATTGCTCATGCACCTTTTCGAGATTTCAACGGCTACGTTTCCCCCCTCCCACACTCCCTCCAACCTGCCTCTCCTCGTGCTCGTACACATGTACGGAGACATACACTGATGACACAGGCATATACAGACCCACAAAGATACACCCCCACACACAAACACCACACACACACACCCAAACACACACCCACACACACACACATTGCTGAATGTTCTTGATTTAGATAATTTTATTAAGTGGTTCTTCAATCATTTAACAGTTTAAGGGAAAGACACTTTAATCCCCGAAGGCAAACATACAGAATTGCAACAGTTATGTTGCGTGTATGTTTATGAAAATAGTGTGCGTGTGTAGTGTGCGTTTGTGTGTGCGTGTACGTGTGTGTGTGTGTGTGTTGTGTAAGTGTGTGTGTGCGTGCGTGTGTGCGTGTGTGTGTGTGTGTGTGTGTGTGTGTGTGTGTGTGTGTGTGTGTGTGTGTGTGTGTGTGTGTGTGTCGTGTGTGTGTGTGTGTGTGTGTTGAACATAGGTGCACGTGTGTGCATGTTTGTGTATCAACTAATATAAACTTACAGAAATCCACCCCTTCTTCCTGATGCATATTGCAAAATCCCCCATGAAAACGTTAGTTTCATCTGCCACTTTCTTGTGTTTTTGATAGGTATCTGAAACTGCATAAAGATATGTCTGCCAAGCTAGTATAGTCACCCGTGCGTTACATTGTGCCTAACACCTCAAAGTGGAGTGAAACCCAGACACATTCCTGCATTCAGAGATTACAGAACATACAGAAGGAATAGTGAAAGTTTGACAAATTTGGTTGAATGGTTCAGGAGTTATGTTTGTTCAAAGTTTATTTGATCCTTGTTATGGAGGATTGTTAAATTGGCAACTCTACCAGCTTTTTCGATGAAAGTGTGGAGAACTCTCCATTGGTTTTGTACACAAATTTTCACTTATTCTCACTTTTTATCAAATATCTGATGTGCTCTTGCTTGTTGTTTAAGTATGTCGTAGCGAAAATGATTCTACCAGTTTTTCTGAAAGAATTGAGATACTTTCTCAACTAGCACTTCATAAAATCTGCAAATTATTG
>JZLH01S0434881.1:32531-48627 GCA_001188425.1 Eucidaris tribuloides
ATTGACTACAGCAATCGTAAAATATTCAAACAACAAACATTTACATTTTTTCGAGGCACGTCTACACAACAATAACGGCAAACACGCCAGACCAGGGTACTTTTGCTCCGTAAACCAGTGTCGATATAGGGGCAGAGGTCGGGCATGTGCCCGGGTGCCACTTTAAAGTGGGGCGCAACAACGCCAAAAGAGAGGAAGGAAAGCGGAGGGGAAGAAAAAAATAATGAACCTAAGATTATGCATCCCTTCCTTCCCGTCTATGCATGAGGTAAAATGCCATTAGAAAAGGCGTTTCACAGGCGTTAAAAAAATACGAAAATTTTCTACAGCTCGGCGTTCGCTCTGCCTCCCTCGTATATTTTCTTGTTCCCGATTTCGTATTTCACAACCCAATATCTAGGCAATGCAAATTGTGTTTCAAGAAATTATGTTCACATTTACAATGGTAATATAGTTGCCTACTGATCTAAGGGTGAATCGACCTTTCTTAAATTACTGCCGCCGCAATAAGAATGAGCTTGTGCAAGATACAAACAATCAAATATTTATATTTAAAAACTTAATTTTAATTGCCTTGCTAAATTTCGCCGAAAATTGTTTGCTAATTTGCGCCTCATTTGAGTATAGGTGAATATCATTTTCAATCCCGGGGTAAAAATGTATACTGTATTATATCGCCTCGATTTCACTGATTGCTGTTCGTTCAGTTTCTATGGATCAAAATCAAATTGCATTTTTGATGGCTACTATTGTAAAAACAGGTCTACCGCTTCGTCGCTTGCCTCCTCGGAGAGAAAACTGCCCGCCTGGTAATTTCATTTTTTCCCGGGCGCCGTAAACCTGGATTACGCCCATTGCCGTCTCCGTGATCATTGCACTCTGTACCGTTCGCCTCCCTGATCGGCTCGTGACCATCTTGCAACATTACAACACATGTCGTCGTACTACTTGTGTTGTACTGTAGTATGCACTAAACTCCCACATTGCTCCATTCAATATTGAGACGTAGTCAGGCCTGGTGTTGAGGAAATTCACGTAGTTTTCGGCATTTATTTGGCGTTATTGCATCTTATGGCTGCTACACGCCTGTCCAGATGGTTTGATGAGCCATGGAAATATCGTTCTGCTTATCGCATATTTCTACGCATTCCTACAGCTATGTAGATTTCTATATTTACTTATGTTAGATAGGAGTCATGGCTGAGAAGGAAGTTTCAGTGCAGTGCGTATTATGTCATTTTTTTTGGTCCACACACAGGGGCGGCGCCAAGGTAAAATCATAGGAGGGCGAAATCTGTCGGGAAAAATTCTTGCCTGCCCCACATTGTTGACCTGTTAAGAAATGTCTACGCCACTGATTTCACAAGGCCTTTTTTACACTCTAAGAAGGTTTCTGTTTTGTCACATTGCGGGGTCGTTTTGGTTGTACATTTAGCGTCATTTTCACGTTAAAAAGGTTCGTCTTAACACCATATTTAACTGCTGGATTCGTCTGCTTCAAGAATCATGAGTACCACAAACGGCGGGCGTGCGATCCTAGAGGGGGCAGGGGGCGTCGCCGCCCCACGAAATGTTGGGGTCATTCGATTCCCTCCTCATAATTTAAGAACTTCAAAAAAATTATAAAACATAATGCAATATACGTTTAAAAAAAACACACGAAGCCACTACAAACAATTAACTTAAAGGAGACATTTATAGAGAACCATAAATATGACGATACATATCTATAAGAGAGCTTATAAGCCGTACATGAACTTGAAATGTCATTCAAAGAATATAACCTTCCATAAAAGCGAAAATTAGGGTGAAAACATCACCCCAACCTCGGGAGCTAATTTGCTGTTTGTGTCCTAAACGGGCCTTTAGCTGTAGACGTACAGAGACGGGTTCGTGGACTTGCGGGCAACTTCCGGGTACGTATGCTCTATGCATATTAGCTGCGAAAGACCAACCCTGAATTGTGTGTTATCTCCCTTATGAAATAAAGATAGGCCTAATTACTTGTCATCGTTTGCAATTACGTCTCATTTTTCCAACTTAATATTCTCATGTTCACGAAATTCAATTGTTATGAGGTAAAAAAAACGCTGAAAAAGGGGGGGGGAAGGACCGACTCCAGGTGTCTACGCTGTATTTGAAGGTTAGTTCCAAAAGGAACTACACCATATTTGGTTACTTCAGAGAAAAGCCTTTTGTTATACCGGATTTTGTATAGGCGCTATGGAAAGTGATTTAGAAAGTGATTTTCTCACGTCATGCTTTCACAGTTGGAGGTTAAAAATTTTGCTCAAAGATTAAGGTATTACCTGAGTAATCATGTGATATCAGTAACTCAATTTTCATCAAAGTGCGAGCTAGTCCCTTTTGGAAACGAGCTCTTCATTTATTGCGCTATTCTTGCTGAGGTCAGTGTCCGAGTCTTGCCGGCGATTGCACGTTTGACTTATCGACGGCAGACTTGTTACCTCTTTCCACCATGGAAGAATGCTGTTGATATTATTAAATCATTAATATCAGGTAGTTAAAAAAAATAGACAATCGTCTTGCTGTAAACTTCGTTCATGTCCCAGACGAGCTGGATATGAGTCGTGGCGATTCTGCTGGGGTTTACGATTCAGCAGAGTAATGCCAATGGGCGTAATTAGGCTCTTTAGCAGCTGGAGTTAGCTTGCTCGGTGCAGCATGAGTCGGCCAACCAGGCGGCTTGCGCCGACGCGCGGGCCTGGTTCTATCAGATCAATTAGTGGCGGATTTACATTACCTGGCGCAGTGACAAAACTAAGTATGTAGATCTGCGTGCAGTATCAACAAGCCAAACAAAGTAGTTAGATTAACTTACACGCACGTTTGACTTAGATTCTTTTATGTCAGAGGGAAATTCTACCTCGGAACAGATCTGAAATAATAAACGTTGTGTGTTCTCGAACACAATTTCTAAGTTCAGGGTTATGTCGGGTTTGTTTTCAAGTATTTCCATGAATAGGGGCCTACAGCTCTCGCGCCACACGGCTGTGAGTTAACAGAAATTTTTCGAATTGGCCCATTTCCGTGCCAATATGACATAAATAATGACTCGGATATCGTTTTACACGGAAGACGACAAATGTATGTCAGACATTAACAATTAAAACAACTATGCCGTTTTGAGAGATGATGCTGAACCCTCTGATGACTTTATGCGTTATCGCAGTTCCGTCGCGAGCTGCGTGTAGCGATTTACCCGGGTGTACGTCACACAAAAGGCCCTTCTGTTGCCGGTTTCGGAGATGGGAGAGGGTCAATTTATCGCAATTTTATTTTCATAAACACCCGAAGCTGACACACTTTAATGGCTGTTAGCTGCATAAAATGTGTTCGATAACTATTGAACATTATAAGTAACTAAATTTGTTGAGTTTTATTTCATGAATTCAACTTTAACCCCAAAAGTACTACAAAACACTAGGCCTACACATTTTTTTCGCGTATTTATATTGCGATTTTGTGCGTTGGGTGCCGCCGACATTTTCTTTACTTTTGCCCCCCCCCCCCAAAAAAAAATTGGTTCGACGCACGGTGCAAATCGGTGTTGTAGCATTCAAAAATTGTGTTGCCGAAAATCGGTTTGAGTGTAGAACTGAATCCTAGAAAAAATAAAGTTCAGGTTATTTAGTCCCAAGGGTGTAATACTCAAGTCCATGCGCACATGTGGGCCAGAATTGCGCTGAGTGCGCCAGAATTCATATTCACTGATTTTATCAAAAATGCATGCCAATTGACGGACTAAGGTATCATACGTAAGAATCCAGATGAAAACTGTTTCAAATACCTATGACGTCATTAAAATGCCATTTCTGATTTGGATACGAACAATCCGAATGAGAAAATACACATTTCTATATGTTCACATTTTGTTTATGATGGTCTAGGGGCTAATCAGACCTGTAGAATCTAATGAAATATTTCAAACACACATGATGTCATTAAATTAATGTTTCTGATTGGATCCGAAGTCCAATAAGTATTACACGTTTGATCATTTTCTGTTACTTGAATAGGGTTGAATGGTTACTAGGCTCCAGGGGTGGTTGTGAGGGATAAATCTGACCGCAGACAATAAAAATATATTTCAAAATCGTTACGATGTCATTGAAATAATACTGATTTTTCTTAGCTGCCACAATCCAATGAGAATATCTCATGAATTAATAATAAGACACTACTTTTAGAAATTGAAAATCGATCCCTATGCTCTAACTCAAAAGGAAAAACATCCAATGCCGAGTACTCAAAGTGGGCACCTACTGGAGTATGTAATAATTAGATATTGCAATGTTATAATATCCCCTTTTTGAAATAAATTTTATAATGTAGGTGATAAAGTGAAAACGTTTCTGGAATCGACTTCATATGAATTGCAATCCCATTTAGCTGTGATTGAAGAGCCAGGATATCCTGAGGTACATTATAAAACGTGCTATCCAAATGATTGTAAGATTGTCGATGAAATTTAAAATACACTTTTTACCATTGCTACAAATGTTTTCAGCAACTGAACAGCTTCTAAAGCATATTTACTTATTAGTCTTTGTTGGAAACCTTGCCGTTGCTCAGAACCTCAGAACGATGACAAGCGCCCTCACGCATCGTAATTTATGAATCCTTCAGTCACGTCGACCAAATAACACATTTTCCAGGTAATGACGGCAAGGAAATTGCTTCTAACATAAAAACCGGCAGAGGCAACTATGTTTGGTCTCACCTTAAGCCTCAGTCATATGAACAAATGTTAGGTAATAAAATTGATTATGTTGTGGAAGAAATCTTTAAACCCGTCTTTTAATTTACAACGAAACGCTATGGACTTGCATTATCACCAAATGATACAGTGTAAGCTTGTCATAAAAATTAGCATATACCCCTTAAAATCAGTAACTGAAACAAGCCTTTAAAGGTTTACCTCTTATGAGCCTTTATTTAACCTTGCCTTTTTAGAACCACAGAACGATGACAGCGCCCCATGCTCGTAATTTATGACTGCCGAATATTCAGCACGGACCAAAATAACAACATTTTTGGTAATGTGAACAAGGAAATTGGACTCAATATAAAAAAAAGGCGCAGACGGTGGCAGCTAAATTTGGTGTATCAACCTAAAGCTTAGGACATCAGACAAACTGTTGGTAATAAACTTAAGCGAAATTTGCCGGAAATCTACACATTTCTTTTGGATTAATAAAAACATGGAAAATTTTCATTTTTTATTGAATTCCTATAGTATATAATGAAGATTGCTTTTCTATCCATTTTTAATCCATTCATGAGTAAAAATGATTCTATCAGGATAATACAACGGGCAGTTACAAATCGATAGTTAAAAACTTCATGTTAAACTTGAAAAGGGGTTATTAAATAAGTCACTTTTGCGCTAAATGTGAATATGCAGATTTTGCCTTTGGATTGTGTAATTTACACCTTAATGTTATACATACTCCGAATTAAATATTTATTGGGGTAATTTCAATGTATTATACTTTCAGCAGGGCAAGAAAAAAATGGAACAAAAAAAAAAAAAATCAGTCCTCATCCTCATATACATGTATAGACGAATCCGACTTGAGAATGTTTAACCGCCTAGAGGGCAGCAGACAAGTCGCCATTGACTGCTATGGCCCATAGGCCACCGCGGGTTAATACAATGTCCACACGATTGTGAGCGAAATTTTCTGTCTATGCACTGTTAATTACGTAAATATGTCATCTCTTCACAAACCTTTTCAGCCGGCTTTTGAAGTTTACAATGTTTTCCTTAAGTTGATACCATATTTGCTATATATACCTCATATAAGATTCTTATCATTGATTGGTCAAAAACTGTATAAGTGACACGGCCGATAATTTCTATCGATTGCTCGCGAGGGTTTAGGGTGCCTGTTCACTGACCTAAGGTCAATATAGGCACCCCAACCCGTGAATAGCGTCGTCCCGTAAACCTCGATCTTGCCCGCCGCACACACGTACGTAGCGGCGTACCTGTTCGCACCAAAGATGATACGGACCGGGTTAGCACAGCGGCCGCTTTAGGAATCTTTGGTACCGCACGGGCCGGCGCGGCGTTTAGCGCGAGCTAGCTAGCGCGACAAAGGAAGGTAGCTGTAAAGATTCGGAATAGGCCGATGATGGAAGAGCATTCAGGATTTATGAACATTTACTGAAGTGCGATCAGTAAAAATTACAAAGAGATAAATCAAGCTACCCGGTCTTGTCTTGAGAATGCAGGATTAGGCCTACTTCACATGCAACATTGCCGACATCAGCTAGGTTAGTACGACTACTATCGCACGGCTTACGTACATAATACACGCGACGACTTCGGTTATCCGCACACTGCTATTACGCCCGCGCATGTTGCTTTAACATTATTATGAGTGATTTAATAATGGAATTTCTTCATGACCACACTAGCTGTTAGACTGTGAACTTACAGATAGGAACATGATTCATGATCTTTTGAGGATGCAGGTATATAAACAAATATTGGCTGCTCTGTAATCGTGATGGTGAGTTTTCAATTATCGCTCCTCGGCTGCTTTCTACCGCCCTTTATCAACCCTCGGCTGCGCTGGGGGTAGATAGAAGGGCCGGTCATGAACAGACCTTCGGTGAGTGATAATTTCCACCACCATCCTCAAGAGCAGTCAATATTTGATAAATATTATCCTAATTTTTCGAAAACCACTTTTTTCACAAACCATGGTCACAAAAACATGAGTTGCTAACACTGCGCACTACGTGTACTTGATATGCAGCCTATTTGCGCGATGCAGTGATATGCGAGAATGCAAAAACAAAAATACTGGCGAATTAGGATAATAGCAAATATGGTATCAATTTAAGGAAAACATTGTAAACTTTCAAAAGCCGTCTGAAAGTTTTGTGAAGACATGACTTATTTTACGTAATTAGCAGTGGCATAGACAGAAAATTTCGCTCACTCGTGTGGAAATTGTATTGACCGCGGTGGCCTACAGTGCAGTGGGGCCATGGCAGTAATTGCGACTTGTCTTCTGCCCTCATGCGGTAAACATTCTCGTCGGATTCGTCTATAGGTACATTAAAATATAGTAGTCTAATTTGAGATTCATATTTGGAAGGTTTTGAAATATAAACCATTAACCATTTGAAATTGGGCTGTTTACTCAAGTTGTATTTTGTAATGACAGTGTGGGTTTCAGAAACTTTATGTACATGTAGCTTTCACCCACTGATTTTGAATTTGGTAGTGTCTGATCATAGCAAAGATTGCATGACAATTGTCCAAGTGCATTGGTGTGACTTTTTGACAAGCAGGTATTCAGTTTTCACTGGATACTACACGAATCAGGTCTGGCAGTCAGACTAGTTTAATGGCTATTCAAAATTCGAAATCAGTGAACAATCCTATGTCAGTGACTCAGTGCATTCTATTTGAATTGTATCAGTGCTTTCACGAAGCTAGACTGTTTAGCGCCAAGGGTTTTGTGAGAGGTGAAGATAATATGTGAATCTTGACATTATAAATGATTATAGCATATTTGTTCTACAAGTTCATTTCAGGGTTTGCAAATCATAGATATGAACTTTGAATATTTTATTACTTGTCCGGCAGAAGTGCCTTATCAGTAAATTTTCTCTAATTTGAGAAATATTGCCTTACTTGATATTGGCACTTAACAGACTGGCAGGATGGTCTTAAAATTCACACTACTTTGATTTCAGGTGAAAAAGAGCTGATAATTTTCAAGTTTAGAAACAATTTTGTGTTGAGGCTTTTCTGCCGGAAACATTTGCCTGGGCCCATTGCTGGACAAGCAACAATTTGATATCCCAATATCATATCCATGTGTGTTTTCTTCTGCAGGCTCTGACAGCACTCCTGGCAGATGATAATAAATTTGGTTTTATCGTCATGGATGGTAACGGTGCTCTGTTTGGAACCTTATCAGGCAATACAAGGGAGGTGCTTCATAAATTTACTGTAGACTTACCAAAGAAACACGGTGAGTTCCACGTAATAGTGTTTGCTGATTGCTCACTACAAGTTTCTACCCCCCTTGCCCCCTCCCCCTCCTCCTCCTAAACTCCCCCCCCCAAGAAAAAAGAAAAAAACCACTAATTTTTGTTAAAACTGATACAATGATTATATTTAAGTAAATTTTAAACATCACACACAGTTAAAAAGTACAGACCGATCTATAGAAACAACCAGAGTGATCAAGGGAACTTGTCAAGTTATGGAAGCTTGGGCAAAAAGCCATGAATGAAATAAAGCTTCCAGTGGTCACTGTTGATGATGATGATGATGATGATGATGAGGAAAATGATGATTATCGTGACGACGATGATGTTACGGTGATAATGATGAGGTGGAGGAGGAGGATGGTATTGATTATGATAATGAAGAAGGTGATGGTGATGGTGATAATGATGATGAAGAAGATGAAGTTGATTGGTGATGATGACGAAGATGGTTAAAGAAGAAGGAGGAGGAGGAGGAGATGATGATGTTGACTGTGATAATGATAAGGTGGAGGAGGAGGATGGTATTGGTAATGATAAAGATAATAAAGAAGGTGATGGTGATGATCATGATGAAGGAGATGAAGATGATTGGTGATGATGATCATGATCGTGATAAAGATTAAAGATGATATGATGATGATGATGATAATGATGATGATGTAGATGAAGATGATTCATGATGATAATGATGATGATGTAGATGAAGATGATTCATGATGATGATGATGAATACAATCTGATTACCTTCCAGGTCGTGGAGGTCAGTCTGCATTGCGTTTTGCCCGTCTCAGGATGGAGAAGAGACACAACTATGTCAGGAAAGTAGCAGAAACGGCGGTCCAATTGTATATTTCTAATGACAAGCCCAACATCGGGGGCCTCATCTTAGCGGGGTCAGCTGACTTCAAGACAGAACTCAGCCAGTCAGACATGTTTGATCCTGTGAGTAAATTGAGATTTTGGGTACCAATATTTGCTCCAGCGACAGTTGCTCTTGTGACAATATCTCGGAGGGAAAAGGGTAAGGGTTAGAATTGCCATCGGGTTTCCAGTTCAGAATAGGGTTTGCTATTGACGTTCAGTGAAGAATGGGGTTAGGGTTGGTGTTGACGTCAGGGTTAGTGTATGAAATCATCGCCAAAGCAATTGTCGCTGGATCAACTGTTAGACACCAAATATTTTCATTTTGAGAGTAATTTTTTTCATCAACCGTGAATCTTTTTGCTTTCCAAGTTTGGCCGGCTTCAACATTTGGCACTTGGTATTCACAATCCGTACAGTTCTCAAATAGTTTGACACTGTTGTCAGTGTACGAGTAACAAAAAAATATACTTGCGAAGGTTCAAAGGGTATGCTTAACTGGTAACGTTTTGTGTTCATGTACTGAAAACCTTTATATACTGCAATATAAATGAACTGACATCACTGTAATGGTTTGATACAGAGAGCAGATTTGACTATCAGTGCAGCTGTATGGCAGGAGTATCATTGTGATTTGGCTGTTAGATAAGGGTTAGGATTAGCCAAATTTAACAATTTCATGTAGTTGGGTCTGATATAGGGGTGGCGAAATTTGATCTGAACCTCATTCGATTATCGTGGAATGAACATCGTCGATAACACGATTTATCGCCAGAGTTGAAAAACTGATTTGTGATGAAGAAGATAAATCTATTTTAGGCTGAACTTGCAGCCCTGTAGGGCTGTTATCAAAATGTAGTCAAAACAATGTTGCTTTCTGTAGACCCTCTTGTAACTAGATCAGGAGATTCATGGTGCTGATTGTTTACATTTTTGGTGGGCAGCGTGTTGATAGAGTTGTTATGATTGTTGATAGTTATACTAAATGCTCTACCGCTTTCAATACCACAAGTTTGATAGCTGAAGAGAATGGAGGTGTCTCTTCTGTCCCCCGTCTCCCTGTCTACAGACAGTAGCACTCGTGTGCAGAGTATCCATTCATAGCTACGGATGTTTTGGTCCCTCTCACTGCAGTGCATGCATTTACCCCATTAGGTTTTCATAATCGATGGTATTTTTGGCCATATCGTGCCTCTGGCGATATTTTGAAATAATCATGAGATCATTATCGTGTAGACGATATTTTTTCAACATCGTATAATTTTGATATTATCTAAATATCGGCCAACCCTAGTCTGATACTCTACAATATTCATAGCCTTCACAGAATTGATTTTGAAGTATTATTGTGTAAGTTTATGACCAACACCAAACAAGAAATTAAAGTAAATCTGTTAAATGTCCTGATATAATGAACTAGTTTCATTTTGAAACACTGCATGAAAAGAGAGCAAAATTATTGATTTAATCAGGTCCAAATCTGAAATCATGATTTGAATATGCGAGTTCTTGTTTACTTTCCTCCACAGAGGTTGCAAGCTAAAGTCCTCAAGTTAGTGGATGTATCATACGGTGGAGAGAATGGTTTCAATCAGGCCATTGAGCTGTCAGCAGAAGTCTTATCCAATGTCAAGTTTATCCAGGAGAAGAAATTAATTGGTAAGAAATATTACCTTTTCATCAAGTTGTTTGTTCCAGCTCTTTCATTTATTTTGTTGTAATTATGTACCTCCATTACCATGTGCAAAAATGATATTCATGTTTAACCAATTCAGTGTTTTCAATTTTAACGTATTTTGCATATTGCATGTTCTGTAGCAGTTTTATTACTGGACATATACTGTTACATTAAATTACAAAACAAATCTGTGTTGCAGAATAAATGTTGGTTGTGCATGTCTACCAGTGTTTTTTATGCCACTGCCTCAAAGAGGCCAGAAGAATTATATTTTCGTGTTGTCCATCCGCCGTCTATCATTTTGTCCTATCTTGTTATCATGATATCTGGAGAGCCCCTCAACGGATTTTGATTAGATTTGGCTCAGGAATCCACCATGGGTTGTAGATGAACTGGTCAGATTTCGGGTGAAATCTGCTGAGATCAAGGATCAATCAATTTTACATTGATTACCCTATACCAGGCATACTAGTGTCCAATAGTGACGTCAGGGTTCGTATGGGTAAGAGAATTTCTGGAAAGTCGGAGAATGTGAAAATACTACTTCCAGAAGCACAAAGTGAGGGAATTCATCGGATGTGAGGGAAAATTATTTATTCAAGATATTTAAAAATTTCTCCTGATTGGGAGCTTGCTAGTATTGCAATGATGTTATTTTGCTCACTTTCAAAATGTGAAAATGGTCATGGAAACACATTTTCTGCTGTGGAAAGTTATGAAAAGTCGGGGAATTCTGACAATATTTAATGAAACATGTATTATTTCATTTCATGTTGCAGGTAAATACTTCGATGAAATTTCGCAAGACACAGGGAAGTATTGTTTTGGAGTTGAAGACACATTCAAGGCCCTAGAGATGGGTGCGGTAGAGATCCTCATCGTATGGGAAAACCTGGACGTCACGCGATATGTACTCAAGAATCATGCAACAGATGGTAAGAAGTAGGACAATTCGCCGCACTCTTGCAGAAAGGCCCTTAACGCTGTATTATGTCCAGGGATGTAGTCGAGGCCGGCCGTTCCAAGTCACGAGGCCACTGGAAAAATATTTTTCCCATAGACTTTGTACACGTGACTCGGTCGGAGGCCAAGGCCGACAAAATCCGGCCTCGAGGCCGGCCTCGACTACATCCCTGATTATGTCTATGGTGTCAAGGGCCTTTCTGCATGGGTACGATGAATCAAGGAGGTATGAGTGATGGAGTTACTACGTGTCAATTCTCTGTGAACGTTGTTCAAAGCCACCACTCAAAAATATGTTATGCATGAGCTTAACTGGAACATATAGATGAAAATAACTCAATTGGGCTTGTCTGTGCACTATTTTCACATAATTTATCAAAGAGAACTGTATTTGAAGATTATAAATATTTCAAATTTAGTTTTGGAAGTGATCAGAAAAGTGTCAAAATTCACCATAAAAATAGGGTATGATTTCCAACATTTTTCACAAAGTATAACTTTGAATAAAGCTTGGAAACATTTTCTTGCATCGTTTGTGTCCAATTGTTATGCTTATAGCCTAGGACCAAAAATGGCATCAGTTGTTTATACGAGAAACAAGTGAAATTTTTGCAAAATGTTATCCAAACTCATCTTCAACTCTTCATATGAAGTTGGCGGCTTGGAACATCACTCATCATAGGCACAAAAGTACCAGAAGAATATTAGAAGCCCAGCAGCTGCTTGAGTTAGTTATTGCTTGTTTTGACTCCATCTCCTAGAGCAAATCAAGTTTTTAGTTACAAAGTAAAAACTAGTGGTCATAATACTTTAGAAGAAAATCATGACTGATTTAGAAGATACTCAAGTTCATACAATACAGGGTCATGTAAACACAAAGGTTACACATAGAAGAGTGTTTATATCATGCATTGTTAAGTGTAACCATTTAATTTTACAGTAAAGAAGGAGAGTGCTGAGTAACCATCTGTGACAACTTTGTGTTTTTCCAAGTGTCACAGGACTTCCTAGGTACATTTATGAGGCCTTTAAATTTAACCACAATGTTTGGAAAGACATGGGAATTGACACTGGAGTGCAGAGGTATACCCATACACTGCAGTGCATTCGAATTTGACGTAAATTTGTTAAGATATCTTTTGTCAGTTACTTGTTTTGGGAGTTTTTTCGTAGAAAATTAGTTGACCAGAAACTTGTTTACAACAGAACTGGAGAATCATCTTCATTTCAATGTTCATCAATAATTCAGTGCGTGATGAATATTTTATTTTCCAGGTTATTTACCACAGGGTTCGTACAGTCAGGGAATTCCTGAAAAGTCAGGAAATTTGAAAATACTTGTTCCAGAAGCAAAAAGTCAGGGAATTCATCAATTTCTTCTGGAAAGACAGGGAAAATCAATCATTTATGACATTTTAAAAATGACCCTTGATTGCAATGATGTGTTTTTACAAGCTTTAAGTATCTAAAAATGGTCATGGAAATTAGAGTTTTCTGCTCTGTAAAGTCATGGAAAAAGTCAGGGAATTTTGAAAATGTTTAAGTGTAAGAACCCTGTTACCAGAAATTATCTTTTGCCAGCATGACTCTGCAGAACAGGTTAAGGTTATCTAAAACAAGGCTACTGCTCCATGCACACCTATAACATGGTCTGGTTTTATTGTCTATGATTGAATTGATTGAATACATTTTCTCATCATCATTATTATTTTTATTTTCAGAGGAAAAAGTTCTTCATTTGAATCCTGAGCAAGAAAAAGACAAGACATACTTCATTGACAAAGATGTAAGTATTCCATAGAATTTTGTTGAATAACTTTGAAACTGACATGTATGTTGTTTCTAACAAATACCCAAACAAATTGGGGGGGGGGGGTAATGTCTGTATACAAGGTACATTTGCCTGATATAAGCAAAGAGAAGTAATGAAACTATCTTATGCCAGAAAGTTCAGTAAATTAGCATAATGAGGCCTTTGCGCCAAATTTTCTCTTGCTGTATAATAGGTTGATGTGTTTGTATCATGGTTGGAGCTGATATTTCTTTGCCCCACAAAACTTTTCATAAACAAGAGACTGCTAGGTTTGGCCAATTTCAAGTTCATCATGATTTTAATAACATTGCTGTTTTGAGATTGCAAAATGGGAAAACCAAATGAACTTAAACAACACTGAAGACAACAATCTACATAGATTGATCCATTCAATTATTGATTGATTAATGGATGGATAAAAATGTATTGGATAGATTCTTCCTTTCATTGTCAACTGGTCTGTTGAGATCTGTATGTCCAACATTCTCACATGTTATGATAAAATTCTGTTGTTTTCTATTCCCCCTGTCACAGACTGGTGTAGAATTGGAATTAGTTGAATCACAGGCACTTCTTGAATGGTTGGCCAACAACTACAAGTCATTTGGTAAGTTGGTTACAACATATGCATTGAAGAAACTTTGACCTTTCTAATAACAGAAACATTGGATATAATACGTGACCGTGCGTCATAATAAGTCAACAGACCTGATTTATGTTCAAAAGCTGAAATATCATTTCCTCTTATTGTATCCCCCCGAACTGTGTTCGGAGGATACTATGGATTTGGCCTCGTCGCGCCGCGTCCGCCGCCGCCGCAGAGATTTCCTTGTGAGCGCTCTACAAGCTGCATTTCTTCTCTGATCATCTTCAAATTTGGTATGAAGGTGTATTATGGTAAAGCGAAGACCGCTATTGTTTTTGGTGGTGGCGCCCTCGCTTGGTCCGTCTTTGTACACAAAAAGGTACACTTTTCAAGGTCTGCTTGTGTGCCTGATACTGGCCGCATTTCTTGACGGATTTTTTTCAAATTTGATGTGTAATGTATCATAGTCAACTCAACACTTATAACTTTTGGTGATGCTGCCCCCAATGTCCGTTTAAGGTCAAAGGCAACCTGATAGGTTCTAAATTTGCAAAAAATGCTTATTTTTCCAATTACTTTGTTGTTACCTCACAAGGATTTTATTCAAACTTGCTTTGGAGGTTTATTGGAGGGGGGGGGGGTGTCATACGCCTAACAATGTTTTCAGTGACAAAGCCGCTCATTGTTCCGAATTTATTAGAGATTTTCTTGTGAGCCGCTTAGCTGCGCAGTTCTTCTCGGATCATTTCAAATTTGTATGTAAGGTGTATTATGGTAAGTGAGATGTCTAATTGGTTTTTGTGGTGGCGCCTCGCATGGTCCGTCTTTGTACATCAAAGGTAACATTTCAGGGTTTGCTTGGTGTGCTGATACTGGCCAATTTCTTGAGCGGATTTTTTTCAATTTGTGTGTAAGTGTATTATAGTGCAACTCTAGACACCTATCACTTTTGGTGGTGTGTCCCATGTTCCGCCTTTTACGGGTCAAGGATCAACTGATAGTAACATTGCACAAAAAATGCTTATTTTTTCATTACTTTGTTGGTACCAAAGGATTTATTCAAACTTGCTGTATAGGTGTAGGGTGGTATTCTACATGTAGGCCACTAGTGTTAGTGACAGCGAACCAGTGTTCGATTTTGGGTGCCATTGTCACATTCACTTGTTATGATTCTATCGGCCAACATTTCTTGTCCGATTTTATTTTAAACTTGCTTTGAGGTTTATGGGGGGGGGCCTGTCATTTTGCATAACAAGTTTTCAGTGACAGTTGCCTCATTGTTCGGATTTATTAGGTATGCCATGTCATATTTCTAATTTTATCAAATGGGGGGTGAAGGAAACGGGTTCGGGGATAACATGGCTCGAAGGGTCACAGACCCCCAGCCGAGTGCCTCTAGTTTCAGTATTAGACTTTAAGTTATTTTCCCTGTGTAAAAACAGGAAAATATTTAATTCCTTCTGTTAGAATTTGAGTTGGGGATCACTCTATGCTACATATGTTACTTTCAAGGACTTCATATTCGGCCAAAATTGATGTCCAAGTAACATACGTATTACGTAACATGCAGTGATTATTATTCATTTGTAAAGTCTTTGAACAATAGTGAATTTGCAATTAAACTTGAGATTATTCATCATTGGTAGTAGGAACAGCGATAGTCGGGGAGAGTGGGGGTATATACTAGGTCCTACCATCTTACAGATGTTTGAAACGCAAAAATTAGGAAAGACTTCTGCTTTACAAACCACCCTCTTCACCAGAGGTCTCTTAACGGGAGAAGGAGCCAGCAACTAACAGGCATAAGTTAAGAAAAAATTTAAGTTCTTGCCAACCAATCAGATTGCTCGTGATCTGGTCTGAAATTGGCCATGCGTAACCGATACATGCCATCAGACGTGTGTCAGTCGCGCGGTGGTAATGTATGCACTGTTTGAATCGATAAGCTCCTCCCCCTATAGCTGTTTCGGCAAGTTTTATCCCGGGATAAATCTTGCAAAGACGTAAAATAAACACAAATTAACTAATCTATAGGGCCTTGCTGAGGGTGAGTATCACACGGTACCCCTTATTTAGGCTGTCTTTACTTTATCACAATGTACTATAATTCTCACAATACTCACAATGTCATTTTTATTCTCAACTTATGCCT
>JZLH01S0434936.1:15955-29327 GCA_001188425.1 Eucidaris tribuloides
CTCCAACATGATGTGTACCGGTAATAAGTTTGTGAATCATTAATTGCCTTTAATTTTGTTACTAACTACATGTATTATTCATAATTTGAATGTACATTCAACAATTAACTCAAAAGCTACTTAGGTAAAATTAGGCCAGTATAATGTCACCTTGATACTCTTGTACACATTATTTTTTTTTTACTATTATTGTTCAGTCAACTTCTTTCCATTTATTTAGAATTGACTGTAAAAGAGATTGTTGTTTGCTATACTCATTTCAAGGGCCACTTTTTATCATATTAGCAAAATAATCATATTTTTACAAGAGGGATTAGTAGGTCTTTAAGTGCTACATACAGGAAATCACCTGATTATTTGGATATTAAATTCTATCAGGATTAATTGAAAGCAGGATGTAAGCGATATAAATAGTAATGCAGTAACTCCCACATAAAGCAACCTGAGAAAAAAAAATCCAGGCATCAGTTTGTAAGCAGAATCTCATTTACCATACAATGAACATGTAATACAAATGCGTACATCTCATTTCATCTGTAAACATATTTTTTTTTATCACATGAATGAGTCATACCACTTGTGGATATTAAACTCGCTGTATCACCCTGGCTTGGACGACTCTCACTATCTTGGTCATCGTAACAATAAACCAACGGTATCTTATCTACTACCAGAAATCGCAATGATGATGCAGGTCTGTACTTAACAGAACTGTACAGGACAGATAACCTACAAAGACACAAATTATGCAATATTTTGACCCCCCCCTCCCCCGCCCAAAACAAAAATGATAATAATAATATCAATAATAATTGCGTTAAAGATTGATTCCCAGGATTTGCAAGTCCATCACTTCCCTTCATGATCAATACCAAATGATAGTTTAGTACTTACAAATGGTGCGTTGAAAGTTTGAGATGCATACGTCAAAAATTTGTTGTTATATGAGAAAAACTAATAATGATATGCTACCAGAATATTGTTCTTTCCGCGAGTTTGAATTTTGCTCAAATTGCGGATCACGGTTCGCATGACCAGCGGAGCACTCTGATTGGTTAAACGGCTAAACTCCACGCGACCTACAGCAAACGGCTGATTGGACAATTTTGAAACTAACAGAACGGCCTGTGCACGTTAACGTCACTGTGTAAATTTTGAAGTTTAAATGTCCAAATTCTCACCAAAACTACGTATTCTACCCAAAGGTTCTACAACAGGTGTTTATTTATACTAATCTTCACATTGTGAACGTTTGAGCTGATTTCATTCATTTTGCCGTTTTCTGGCGTGCAAATCCCGTACTCTGTCTTTAAACGTGTAGCCTGTAGAGTCCATCTATTCTACATACAGGTAATTGGCAAATTGGAATTTCATAATGGCTTGCCCAATAAGATATTTCATTGCCCAAGATGAGGAGAGGTTTTGATTACCGTCAAGTTTTGATTACCGTATCTTTAGATGTGAAGTTAGGCTTTCACTATCGGTAAAATGCTTTGCACCAGAGTTCATGAATAAAGTACAGCTACTAATTAAAGTACATGACACACACGAGATGTGTTGGGGAGCTGGTACATGTACTTGTCTATCAACATAGAGCTTGCAGGAAGAGACACAATTGGTAAGTCAAATTAACATTTTTTTTACAATCAAATAGGGACCTGCTTTACATATTCTATACAAAGAGGTAATGAAATCAAAGGCAAATTAACTTTCATAAGCTACTGTACATGTACCGGAAATTAACCGTCTTGAAAGCTTCAACCAAAACCAAATTTGTATCTAATATTGAGATCAACCATGGGCATTGAAGCGTAACCCATCAAGACATATATTTAATCATCAAGTGGTGAGGTTACAAGGCCTGTCTTATTGGCAGGTACATGTAAGTTGTACTATCTAGGTTCAATCACAACACTAACTTGTCAACAAGAGTGCAGACATTTTTAGTTTTACAAGTGTATGGGAGTAAATTGTTCATTTCTATATTTTTAAATCTTAATTTTGGATCTTATTGTTTGTATCTTATTGTTTGTATCTTATTTTTTGCATCTTAATTTTTTGAATGTCTATATGTATGTGTGTGTGTGTGCGTGTGTGTGTGTGTGTGTGTGTGTGTGTGTGTGTGTGTGTGTGTGTGTGTGTGTGTGTGTGTGTGTGTGTGTGTGTGTGTGTGTGTGTGTGTGTGTGTGTGTGTGTGTGTGTGTGTGTGTGTGTGTGTGTGTGTGTGTGTGTGTGTGTGTGTGTGTGTGTGTGTGTGTGCATACATGTACATGACTGTTTGTCCAGCTGAAGGGTCCTAGCATATGTTCCCGACAGAAGGGCCTTAACACTAAATTGTCTCTAACTTGAAAACCATTGGTTCTTTTCACATAAAATCAAAGTACTACATTCTTACTATCTTAGATCCTTCTGTTAGTCTGTTTACGTGCAAATATCAAATAAAGCAATATTTCTCAAATAGGAAAAATTTACTGTTCAAGGCCCTTCTGCCAGGAAACCGAGGAATTATGTGTGTGTGTGTGTCTGTGTGTGTCTGTTTATGAGTGTGAGCATATATGTGTGCATGATTTTTAAACATTTACTATTTCTACTCTTCTCTATTTGCTCTAACAGCTGCATCCAAGGGGGGGTCAAAATGTCAGAAAAAAGTAGAACTAAATTTCACTACACTGCAAAAACCCCATGATTTTCAGAATTTTGACAATTTTAGGGGCGACCACCACCCTCTGGGCCCCCCCCCCCCACCCCCTGTGGCACAGCCCACTTGAAAAACATACATGTATAAACATATCCTAAAAACAAATTTTGGTTCCTGTCTAGCAAACAATTAGGTATTTACTGAATACGTACACGCACTCCCAACTTCATGTGCACCTGTAAAATATGCACACATACTGATATGATTTGTAAAACTCATGCTATCAAGTTTCTTAGAATGTCACGCGCAAATTAATGAGATTTCCTCCACCCACACAGTACGTTGCTTGACATAGGCCACATGCCTTCTGTACAGTCCCTCTCAGAGTGCGTGCCATACAAAACTGTGCACCATAGCATTTATAGATGCATTAGTTGATGATTGTTCTAGTCCTTCTGTAAATGTCCAATGGCTATTTCAGTCTGAGGGGGTGGATCATGTTCCAACATAATATCTCCAATTATCTAGCTTTAAGGTAAGAATTTCATGATATACAGCGAACAGCCCACTACTGTCGATGAATGAAGCAAAAAAAAAAAAAAGGAAAAAATTGTTATTTAAGTTTGAAGCGAACAGATATAAACCACAAGAAATATAAATTCATAGTTTACAGTATGTCTAGTTTGTATTTTCTTGTTATATTGTTACTAGTTTGATAAAATTATGTAAGTTGCAGTTTATTGAATACTTAACACAATATATATAAAGCCTACAGACATTCTCATGAATATGAGACACAAATTGTGTTGTTATTATTTCATGATCATCTTTTTTATTATTTTATATTATTATTATTATTATTATTATTATTATTATTATTATTATTATTATTATTATTATTATTATTATTATTATTATTATTATTATTATTATTATTATTATTATTATTATTACTATTATAATTATTATTATTATTATTACTACTATTATTACTATTATTATTACATGTTTAATTATGGGGACAAATTGTGTCCATATTACTATAATTTCAGTCACAGAGGACTATTAATCTATTCTGCTACAATGGTGGACATTTAAAAAATAGCTGTAGATGACTTTCGTTTCACACGCTGCTACTGTACATAAGTGTAAAATTCAAATTTACATAATTACACAACTTCTGGTCTGAATGCTACTGTATTTTAGAATACAGACACACAGAAACTGGACAAGAAATCATAGGTAAAGTCTACAGAGCTTTGTTATAATGGTACTGAGAGAGGGATATACACCAATGTGTGTGAATGCCAGTCAAGAAATGAGAAGCCACAAGAAAAGCTACGTGTAAAGTGTGATCAATTTAACCGGACACTTACTTGAGGGCATATGGCAAAGGTAACTTTATACCTCTGGTGTATGCACACTTCAAAACATGGCCGGATGATAAATATTAAATATTATCTGATCTGAAACAATATATGGTAAGCGTGAGTTGTTGTATATTTTACTCCTACAATAATAACTATTGCACAATGTGCACAACTTACTAAGCTTGTATAGAGTGGTGTTCATGACTGAGAATTGTCTAGCTTATCATCACCAAATCATCATCAAATACATAGGATGTTTTGCAATATTGGTTTCTATTTAAGATATGACAATTACAATGGCCCCAACATTACTGTAAATATCCAGTATACATTCTTGAACTGTACTACTGGTATACCTTTCCATACACAGTTCAAATACGGTATACATGTAATATCGTCCTATCTAATGGATGTGAAGCATGTAGACTGTGTCCCCACCACACAAAACACAGATTTGATATTTTGAGGACATTGGTGTTAATGATTGAATCACTGCTGTCTTGAAAGAACTGAACAACTGTAATTCCTGTCGCAGTCAATGTGTAATTCATTGCCCTCCCTCTCCAATATTTTTTTTTTCTGTTGTACCTCACAACCTTGAACTATCCCTGACCAGTTGATAAGTGTAACAAACTGGAATTAACCAATGAATGCAACGATTTACAATTTACTATTCCTTTGCAATTGTTCAAAGAATAACTTACTTTCAACTGTCATCAAAGTCTACACAGGAATTATCCTGATATCACAGTTACTGTAACAATCTCTGGATTGTATGGATGGTATCTAACATGTTCAGATGAATAAATGGACAAACAACCAGAAATAATAATGCCCATGGCGTCCTTCAGGGCAGAGGCATAAAAGAGCATAAAAACAATACAGACAAGTCAAATCAACTCTAAAAATTTACACGTCCACTACTTTGCACAAATCTATGACATTAACTTATCCAAATCTTTCCATTAAAAAAAATATAAAAAGTATAAATACTATTACATGGGGTGGGAGTGTTACGGATTATAAAATAGTCATATTATTTCAGGCATGGTAATTGGTCAAAACGAGTCAGGTGGCATTTCACTTTTTTTGCGCACTGCACGGGAGTGCAGATGGCGTGCAAAAAAAAAAAATGACATTGCATGCTCATATCGCATTGCGACATAGCGCAGAAGCCGCTAGGAGCGCAAATTTTTGTTCGCATTCGGATATTTGTGACTAGATTTAAATGTAATAGGCTTGGATCTACTCAAGTTTGCAGCAAAATCCTATGGATATAGTAAGAAAATATTGTCAATTTTCGAGAAGTAGAACTTTAGATCTAATCTCCCATTTGTTTTTATTTTTTGTTCATCAAAACTCGTTGTGTCGCTATTTTCTAATAAATACTACAAATAACGCACTTGACCCCGTTGTGGGTTAAAATAAATGCAGTGCATACTCGTGTCTTTAGATGGCGGCACCCATCTAAAGACACCTCAAGTGCACTGCATTTACACGAATGCACGTTGGGCCATGCATTATAGTTTAATGCAAAATGGGGCAGGGGTTGGGTATACCAGCATACCCTAAGCCAGCCCCTAGGGGCCAGAGTGTTTACATGTATGGTGCTGCAGTTACTATCTAGGAATTTGGCACCTTCCATATTTTTTTTTTAAATCTTCGAGACAATGGTTGTTTTCAAGTTCGGTGTTAAAATCTGGTGTTTGTGTTGTAAGAACACTAACACCGGCTATAACACCGTACTTGAAGTCAGGCCTGGTGTCGGGGTTGACCTAAACAATTATGACGTACTTCGGGAAATTGGTGTTGAAGCTGGTGTTGAAAATCATCTGCTGAACTGAGTACCATGGTTGGTGTTTGTGATTTACATGTAATTTTCCCATTCATCAACACTAAACCCTAGGGTTTAGGAAATTCCGGACTTCAAGTTCAGTGTTGGTGTTGGTGTTGGTTTCGTTATTGGCAGAGCTGACATGCACATGTGTGTTGGCTATGGAGAAAGCTTCACCGTGCAACCCGAACCGCTGAAAGTACCTTTCCCCTTAAAAACTTGCATAATTTGCCAAATTGATATTAAACTTCCATGAAGGAATAGAGAAAAGTAAGTTGCCTTTCAGATTCATACAAGTTTTTTGGCTGGCAGTATTGATTTGGTGTCATTTTTGTAACATTTGTCCAAAAATTTCGGCCATCGACGTAACTTTCAGCCAACGCCATGAATCGCGCGTGACGTCACTCGGTGTTATGTGATCGATAGTGCAATAGGTATCATCTGCTTAAACCGAGCTTAGTGTTGGAGCTCGGTTTAGCAGACGATTTTGTTTCCTCTACACCAACACCAACACCGAACTTGAAATCACCAATTGGCCAGTGATAACGGAGGCACTTCCGAATATACATCGAGTGCTACATCAGCATCTCTGTGGAAACTTGTTCCCAGCTAAATGCACCTACCCTATGATAAATATGCCACTCTATTTATTAATGTATGTACAGCAGATGTATCTATTGAACTATGTATGTACCAGCATTTGTAAAAGTTTAGGACCACAAGAACATTCTCCATTGAACAGCGTACAAAAGAAAAACTAAAAACTATTACGTCTTGAAGAGTTTAAGGGTAGGTTGAGTGCATATAAGTTATTATATATTGCTAAAAGGGCAATGAAAATTACTCCCACCAGCATCAATACTTTCAAAGGCAGATTACTTTGAACTCTGAGCAAGAATTTGACAAACCTTGTGCAGTAATGTGATGACCATACAGTGCCAAGGCCTTATAATTACTGTGGAAGATTCTTCAAGTTTGTGCACAAAATCTATGTAATCTGCCTTCCATGGGGAGTGACGTTGGTGGAAATTGGATAAGCACTATCTTGTGCCCTTTCAGCAATGACACTGAATCCAACTTGCCCTTCAACATCTTCCAGTAGCAATAGTTTTGAGCTTTTGTTTGTTACATGGTTTAATGGGAAATATTCTTGTGGTCTTGAACTTTGGAAATGATGGTATGTATTTATGATTTTTGATTTATGAATTCATTCATGATTTATTTATGTATTTATTTATTTATTTATTTATTTATTTATTTATTTATTTATTTATTTATTTATTTATTTATTTATTTATTTACTCTAAATTTTATGAACCTGGCTCAGTTATTGGTAGAAAATAGGAAGCAAAAATACCTAAAGAAAATCCTAGTTGAATAGTCCTGCTAATTCTGTCAGAGTTCTGTTCCTCTGCTGAGGCATGGGTCACATATGAATCGAGCCAAAACTGTTGCCACTTTCACTCCATGGTCCATCAATGCTTGGAAACAGTGATGAAGAAAATGCCTGAAGCAGAGAAAAAAGATTTCAGACAGATATTAACATTTAATGTGTTCTTACTAACCAATGCTCTCAATTTTAGTATGGACAAAACTTGTCTTGATCTAGCACCAGAGATGGGTATTAAAATTTGTTATTGTAATTAAATGTGATTACAAATTTTCAAGTAATTTTAATTGAATGCAGCAAGCTTTAGTAATTAAATGTACATTAAAAAGTAATTAATTACATATTTTCAAGCATACTTTTCAATGTTATTTTCGAGAAATTGGAATAGTATTTGAACTTTCACAGGTAATATAATATTGTAAAACTTTGTAATAAAAAAAAATTTAATAACCAAAATTTCAGTCCAGCACACTCCTACATGAATCCATCCAATGAGAAATTTGTTATAAAACAGCTGGCTTCAAATAAAAATGTCTACACGTTTTAATATGCATGAGACTACAAAATATGGTAAAAATATCAGCAAGAGGACCAGACATACCGTTTATCATTTACTCGCAGAACCTTTGCAAAGATGTCTAACTCACAGAACTCCATGCCAAGTTGACATAGCCTTCCTTGTTTGTATAGCTGGCAAATCAATGAAAACAGAAAGTCACAAATATCAGTCTACTTTTAAAATTTACCATGGATGGGATAAACATAAAAATTGTGAAAAAGTAAAGAAGCAGGTTGATATGTAACACACTATAAATCATTAATGACCCTAACTCATACGAAAATTGGGGGCTTTGTGGCATGGAAACAAGATTTTGCAATTTTCTAATAGCCCCAGTAATAGGTCACACATTCATCTGTCTTCTGTCTAAATTTGAGGGGCAGAAGTCACTTCTTTCAGAAGAACTGAAAAATTTGCAGAGTTTGATCTTCACATTGATGCTGTATGACAACTGATTGTAACTGCAAGATTATGAGGCATCAAACAATGAAACTTAGCTGAAAAGAAGGAATTCATGTGGAGTGGGTGTACTAAATTTCAGCTTAATTTGTTAACAGGTTCAAAGCAATTTGCTGTAGAGTTTTGATTCTACATTTAATGTTCTGCATAAAACATGTTCTTGACATCACGCAAGAATGGGTACCATATTTGGGAGGGGGGGGGGGTGGTGGGGATGTTGTCCCTTTTCTGATAATGGCTTATATGATGGTCCAAACCTGTGATGTATTAAATGGGTTTGTGTGGTCCATTCTAAAGGAATAATACACCATTCTAAAGTTTGGAGTCTTTATCTAAGACCATTAAAATATCAAAATATCTTATTTTTCCAACTTTTGCATTGAAGGAGACAGGTCACACATTACTTCATTTTTTTCTCCTGACTTTGCCACCCCCTCCTCACAATCACTTACAACTTAATTTATGGTAAAAGGTAAAACATAACTTGAAAGTCCCCCTTCGAATACTAGCAATGCCTTATGGCGGTAGGTGTGGACTCGCCTCGGCTGTTTTAGTTAGGATATCTCGCACTGCCAATGTCACAGTTTGCGTGAGACTCCCATAGGCCAATGATGTGTGAGGGATCCAGATTCGTGAGATCAATAGAAATGTATGTATTAAAATCAAACAAAATTTTGGCGTGACTGAGAATTGGCCAAAATGCATGAGTCTCACGCACATTGCGTGAGAATTGGCTGCCCTGCAATGCATCTTTTCTCGTCTTCAAATCTAAGACAGGCAACCACGAAATAAATGTCAAAAATGTGTTTGTATTTAGATTTAATAGTCTCTTGTGAGGGTCAGACAAGCTTACTAATCTACATTAACTACTGAAATAAAAATAAAGTTACTCTTTTGCTTTCCCATTCACTCAATAAGTTTTGACATGTTTGAATTGAAATAATTGTCATACTTCATAGATCTAGTGAGTCCAGGGAAAAAAATAAAATTTTCATTTCGGGGGCTATTTTTCCCTGTTTTACTGCTCTCCAGATATTCTTTTGTATGAACTCTATGGTAATTTTCAGGGGCTCTTTTATACATTTCGGGGGCTCTTTTGGCCATTTCGGAGGCGAAATTGCCCTGCGCCCCCGTGTATTTTTTTCCCCAAGTGAGTCACTGACACTGACCGACTCGGGACTGTGATGCCTTGACGGACTCGTGAATCAAGGGTCTTCAAATTTGACACAACACATTTGTTCTCGGTCTAGACCGACAATGGAATCTGTTTTAATATTCTGGGCTTCTCATCCAACAATATTGACATCGTCAGTCAGCCCCCTCATCAGGATAAAGGGGGGGGGGGGGGGCTGACCAACGATGAGGTCAATATTGTTAGATGAGATTGAGAACTGAGATAAGAAGCAAAGCGGAAGGAGACAGATTCCATCATCTACTCTTGACCTAAACGTAGACCGATGTAATCAAGTAATCTGTCGTTTTATTCGGGGGCTTGTCATTTTAAACAATATTGACGTCGTCAGTCGCCCCGTTTGTGGAGGGGCGGACTGACGATGTCAATATTGTTAAAAATGGGAAGCCCCCGAATAAAACGACAGATTACATCGGTCTAGACCTTACGTAGACCGATGTAATTCGTTGTTTTATTCGGGGGCTTCTCATTTTTAACAATATTGACATCATTCAGACGGTTGTGGAGCTGGAGGGGGCCGTCTGATGATGTCAATATTGTTAAAAATGAGAAGCCTCCTAACGTTAGACCTTACGTAGATGCTAAACACGTAACACTTTGTTTTGTAATTAATGAAGGAAAGGTTTGCAGAGAGAATAACGTAACATCAAGTATTTGATCTTATTTAGATCTAACAATAATTTGATAATCAGAGATGCAGATGAACAGCAAATTTATTCTGCACTTTGTTTTGTCTTTACAAACAGTCATCAATTCACTTCAGCACTGCTACTCAGATATTCATCTATACATATCAAATCTGTTCATATTATCAATCAAAAATTCACATTTTGTTTGTCAGTGAGACAGTGACAATGGCAGTCATGATCATGCCACTCTCATTTTGACAGAGAGACAGTGCGCTGGTGGTGTGGAAGCCTGTGCGCAGGGCTGTACACTGTGACACTGCCTGTAACAGCTGCGCTCGAACTTTGAAGACACACCTCGAACCACCATATTGTAAGTCGATTTTATCGCCAAAAATCTCACCTTATAGTAGATATCGAACTGGATATTTTCAGGTAATGGTCTCAGCTCTTTTCTGTGTCGGGAATATGTCGAAACAACGGCAGTAATGGCAGCATTGTAGAGGGTTTCTGGAACCCACTGCAGCTCACTGGCAACCGCCATGTTTACGTCTCGTCTGGGAATTTAATTGATGGTCTCTTTCAAGACGTTTTGATAATATTACACCAGTCAGCATTGCACCTCTAACTTCATGCACAGGCGCCCACACATTCACACACAAATTCTTAATTCCTGCAATTTAATCATGTAATGATGCAATGACTCATTTTCGCCGAATTATCCACCAGTCAGTACAATGGTTTACCTAGATGACACAGAAATTTATTTTTCATGAATTCCTTTGCAAAATGATCAAATTATTGTTTGCCAAAATCAGAACATATTTTCATGACAATTAAATTTAAAAGTATTTGTAAGTAGTTAATTGCCATGTGCTTCCACTGAGTTTCATAGTAAACTAGAAAAGGCAATGTATATCACTTTGAGCAATAGTAGCAATAATTAATTGATAAACAATCTTTGAGAAACACTTTGAAACCATTCCTTGAAGTTATGATAAAGGCATTCTGATAAAATGTGTTATATTACAAACAAATTGATATTTTCCCAAAATTTATGAATGTAAATCTTCATTATTAGTAGAATGCCAGGAAGTCATTCCTCTCAAAGTTTTGTTTACTTTTCATCAATTTCCCCAAATCTTGAAAGTAGAGAGGGGAAGCCCGGGGGAAGCAACTAATTCTGCATTATAGCATATTTCTTGGAATTTTATTCAAATATTTAAAGATGTAAGTTACTTCAACTACTTTGCATTTCAATTTTCTACACATTTCTTCGGTTAACTAAAATTTGTTCTCTGTATTTTGGTACAGTACAACTGGTATGAAGATACATGTATTATAAAGGTAATAGTCTGGTGAAAGACTAGTATCCCTTCAGGAACATGCAGTCCGTCATAATCTTGTACGATATGACCACCACGTCGCGATGTGTTTGAATTTCATACTACAGTGCACTCTCGTTGTAAAGAACACTGATATAACAAAATATCATTATAAAGAAGTAAGATCTCTGGTCCCATATCCTGGATTTCCTTTGTATTTTATTGTTTTTGCAACCCTGATATAAAGAAATTTCATTATAAAGAACAAATATCATGGGTCCCAAGGACTTCTTTATAACGAGAGTGCACTGTAGTATATACTCTGACAAGATTTTACATATACTTGCATTGCGACATCATCTTTTCACAACTTCGGGTAATTTTCACAGGGAATTCATTTTCTTGTCATTGTTTTATGTCAGTCTTCGGATGTTTGTCCAATGTTTGATTCTAATCGGGGACTTTAGATGGGAATATTAACCTGTTGCATGTTCATGTAATTTCACATATTTGGCTAATTTTAAGAATTGATTTGAAATTAAAAGTTTTACAGCAATTTATGATGCAAACTGCTCAAGAAATTACATTATAAATAAAATCATTGAATCAGTCAATTGATTAACGATTCAATAAATGAATGAATGAATAAATAAATCGATCAATCACTCACTCACTCAATCAATCAATCAATCAATCAATGATTCAATCAATCAATCAATCAATCAATCAATCAATCAATCAATCAATCAATCAATCAATCAATCAATCAATCAATCAATCAATCAATCAATCAATCAATCATCAATCAACCAATCAATCAATCAATCAATCAATCATCAATCAACCAATCAATTACTGATCTAGTATTAAAAATTATCTAAAAATATTTCATATATTTAACTATATTTTCTATATTTATTTAAATGCAAGTTACAACTTCATCGTTAATCAGCTAAATAGTAATAATAAAGTGACATATTAACAGGCATGTGTATCTAATTTATATTGTAATAGTAATGAAAGACTAGAGGCAGTAATGATAAAGAAGAAAGTTTAGCTGAAATCATAAATACAACAAAAAAGTAGCTGCCCCCTTTTTCAATATACTACATGTAGGCTATAACTTTGTAAAGAAATGGTTTTGATCAAAATAATTTGGCAAGGGTGTTCCTACACCGATTGACTAACTTCTGTGTGAAAATGTGATTAATCTGTCTAGTCATGCCTGAGTAAGCACATATTAAAGGCAAAAATGTCACTTTTCAAAAGTCACAAGGGTAATTGGGGGGGATTTGTGATGCAGGATTTTGACAAATTCAGTTTCTGGTGAATGATTAAGTGCTATTTGTGTTAATCATCTACTGAGTGACCACCTTACACCTCCCCTGGCCCATTTTGCATATTTTATGCTTCAGTGAGCTCAATTTAAAAATTTCTATCCTCCTTAATTTGAAATTGTAAAATCCACTAAGTTTATTGAAAAAACCTGAAATCCGATATTTTTCAGCAAAATGTATCTTTGCATGTTGTACGTAACGGAAGAATTCGTAACCATGTCATGGTTCAGTGAGCACACTTTATGAATAAAGACACAAAATGTCATTATTTTACCACTTTTTTGGCATAAGAAAAGAACTGCTGTGACTTTTTGAAAAGTGGCATTTTTTGCCTTTAATGCATGCTCACTCACGCATGGCTTGATGGATCAATTATATTTTCACACAGAAGTTAGTCAATGAGTATGGAAATATTTCTGCCAAATTACTTTGCTTAAACTCATTTCTTTAAAAAGTTATCGTAGTTTGAAAAAGGGGGTAGTTACCTTTTTTGTTGTGTGAAGAAACAGAACAAGTTCAAGCAATCACCTCAAACATAAACAGGGTCTAACTTAGTCTAGCTTCTGAACTCTCTTTATTAGATTTTTTTTGTCGCCGACTATACCCGTTGCCGCATTTACCAAGCCCAGTGATAGCGTGACC
>JZLH01S0434936.1:29536-43308 GCA_001188425.1 Eucidaris tribuloides
CCGATTGGTATGAGTTCTGCTTTGATATTTGTTGGCATCGCATCGCTTAACATTGATAAGCATAATAACTCACACACACATACACACACACACACACACACACACACACACACACACACACACACACACACACACACACACACACACACACACACACACTACTACACACACATACTACACACACACACACACTGCACACACACACACACACACGCACGCACACACACACGTGCACACGCGCACACACACGCACACACACGCACACACATGCACACACACGCACACACACACGCACACACACGCACACACACGCACACACACACATAAATGAAACAGTGACAAACAAATTGTTCCTTCAGGTTTTTTAATGGTTTTTTAATAGCTTTTGTCCTTAGGCCCTCATCAGATTTCTGTATGTACTAAAAGATGGCAAGAATCATGGAAGACAGCAAAAAAAAAAGATTCACAGTTATTTGAGATTACATGTCATGATGATTTATGTGTATAGTTTGTTTTCATATCAATTATATTCCAAACTTACCAGATTCACGCATACTTTCATTTGTATTCGTTTAATTTCCTTATTTTCTACCTTGTTTATTCATCTATTAGTCTTCTTGACCAATTGATAAAATTATTTTGTTTTAATCAATTTATTTCATGGCTCACTGTTATATTGTTCTATTGTATGTTTGTCTTTGGACTGTTTGTCCATTATTGGATTCTGATCAACTGAAATGAAATGACATCAACTAAAATTGTTTAAAACAAACATACTTTTCTGGGTACATACATTGATATGTACATACTTAGTAGAAAGTGTTTTTTTTTTCTACATACTTAAAATGAAATAAACAAGAAGTCAATGTAGTGAAATGCAAAACTAAATGAAGTATTCCACATACTATATTCCCATGTACAAAAATACAATGAACTTTTGAGCATCAAAACAGCAGTAAGTACATACATGTATGAGCTAAAAGAAAGTAAAGCATGATGCTAGCTGCTGAGTCCAAGCCCACTTAAAATTAGCCTGTTTTACAGGCGTTATTCATTTTTTTTCTCCTTACGCAATCAAATTAGTATGTCTAGTAATAAGACTAGGCACTGTTAGATCTTAGTGCACTCGGACTGGGACCTTTGGGCCCAGGCGGCAGCAAATAGGGTCTGTGAATCAGACTAACTTAAAATTGGACTTGAATCCTGACCTGAATACAATTCTAACTGTGATCACGAGTCCATCTTGTATCTCAGCAAGCACTTGACGTAAGCTCAATGAAAGTCCCATAAATGAAGAGCTTATTTCCAAAAGGGGGTAGATCCATTTTTCGAGTGTGACTTTCCTGCAAAAATCTACACAAATTTAGTAGCTCTATGAGATGACACAAACGAAAAGTTGAAATTCCCACCAAAAAGTGGTAAAAATTGGGCAAGAAAAATGACTTTATTTTCAAAAGGGGGTACATCCATTTTAGTTTATTTCCAAAAGGGGGTAGATCCAAAGCATATAAATGAAAATAAAATGTAAAAAAAAAATACGTACTCACATATTTTTTGTAAGTGGGGTTTTACATTTGCATTGTGCGGTTCTTTGCCCGGGGGGGGCTCCGGGAACGGGCCAGCTCAACTTATTGCTGTACGCCATGGTGACCAAAAAAACGCGTTTAAAGCGTGTTGTTTGTTTCAGTTTAAGCCGGGCCGCGCGTGGCACTCGTTAAGGGTATCAAAAACACAGATTTTCAAAAAAAGGTGGTTTTGAAAGACTGGTCAAACGTATTTAGGGTATGTTTCTTTCTTCAAGCTTTTTTTTTAAAGATGGCCAAACGTGTTTAGGGTATGTTTTTTTCCCAGCTTTTGTCTATTTAAGCTTATTGTTAGCAAGTAGACAAACTTGTTTAGGGTCATATTCTGGCGACAATCTTGTTTAGGGGCAAAATGTGTAAATGAGACCGCCTCCCGCGCTGCGAAAAACTTGTTTGGGTGTTATTTTGACCATTTAGGGGGTGTCTGGAAATAATTTGGTCACGCATGTGTACAGCATTATATTTGACTGGGCCCCCCCCCCCCCGGGGGTTCTTTGTTTGGTTAAGTTGGTTTCACTCATTTTTCTCAGAATGGTATTGGATCTACCCCCTTTTTGAAATAAACTAGAGTTCGTTTCGAAAAGGGTGTGCATCCATTTTTCATCAAATTTGAATTTTTTGTTAAAATTCATATAATTTTAGTACCTCAATGAGATGACACAAATGAGAAGCTGAAATTTCAGCTAAAAGTGGTAAAAATGGCAACAAAAACTGACTTTTACTTTAAAAAGGGGGTGCAATCATTTTACTTTATTTCCAAAAGGGGTAGATCCAAAAAATTGAAAATTAGAACCAAACATTTAATAAAAAAAATGAAAACTCACAGATTTTTTCTAAGTGTGGTTTTACATTCTCATTGTGGGGTACTTTTTTAGGTTACGTTTTACGCAGAAACAATGCAATATAGGTAAATTAAAAAGCCTCATATTTCTCAGAATGGTAAAAAGTGGATCTACCCCTTTTTTTAAATAAACTCTTCAAATAGTAAGTAATGAACTGGAATCAGATATGTAAAAGCCTCATCATCTTTGACGGTTGACTTTGACTTTCACCTTTCAATTCCAAACTCTCTTTTAAACAGTAATACAGTATGTTTTTTTCATACATATTCAAACAAAGTTTTTTAACACATGAACAGTACAATACAATCCCATGAGCAAGTTTTAAGTTATCATGGTTCTGAGTTAAAATCAGACATAAAACCCTGCGACCTGTGACTCCAAAATCTAATCAGTTTGTCAGTGTATCATACATGTAGTATGCACTTGACCCAAGTTACATTAAAATCCAGGCCATCAGCAAGTATTACATTACTATAATGACCTGAAATCAGACATATATCCTGTGACCTCTGACCTTTCAAATACAAAATCTAACTAGGTTGTAATTTCAAAGAATATATTTGACCAACATTTTGTCAAAATTGAAAATTCCAATGCCAGTTTTAAGTTATCATGGTACAGTGGTCTCCAATTAATGGGGTAGGCATTTGCAAGGCATTTTTTATTCATTTAATAGAAGTACCCTATTAGATGGAGTAAATTCAATAAGAAACATAAGAAATGTTTCACTAAATTTTACCCATTCAACAGTAGTACCCCATTAAATGTTACCCCATTAAGCGGAGACCACTATAAGGAGATGTTTACAGATACAAGGAGGGACACACAGACACAAAAGACAGGTAGATATGCAAAACAAAATGCAGCTGTCACCTTTGGTGCAAAGTATGAAAACTATAATAAAAACAAGTTTATAAGAGGAATAACTGAATTGAAATATATAGAGTTCCTTTTTTTTATTACTAACAATTTGTATACAAAAACAAACACTGAAATAAAATATACCGTACACATCAGCACCTATGTCCTACTTGTTTACAGTTTGCATAATTACAAATTCAACTGAAGGTAAAATCGAAATGTCAATGACAATATATCATGCCCTTAAATTTCTAGATATTCACGGCAGCTGGCACTTTCCAAAAGTTTGACTGACTTTTCAACAGAGAAAGAGCTATGTTGCCCCCATGACAAAAGGGCATAACTGACATTTTGGTTTTTGGAGATATTGAGCAAAATCTATTTTGTTCAAAGCCTTAAAGCCCTATTCAGTGTCCTTTTAATAAGCGGATTAAGAAACAAAGGGACACTTCCAATTATTTTTTTTTGTTCTGTATGTTTAACATGATGTACTGAGTACTATGAAATTCAATTTTGAAAAAAAAAATGTCAGTTATGCGCTTTTGTCATGGGGGGCAGTATGGATTGATGCTTTTCTGTAGTGATGTACATTAGTATATCACAGAATATATTTGCACCATCTCTTCTAAGATACATGTACATGTTCATTGTGTCATGCATCTTACCCTTAATATGAACCAACAAATCTATTTCTTACCTCTAACTCTACTGTATTCAATAGTACACAAGAACGTGACCAAGGATCAGCTGTTAAAAAACAAACAAAGCAAAGCAAAATATATTGCACAAACAAATATACAGATATGCCAACCGCTTCGTCTCTGCCATATCCGTTATGTTTTTCACACTAAAACACAAAATATGGCATTACATTTTCCCACTATAATTTAAAAAAAAAACTCCTTACAGCGAGTTTACAAATTTTGCATTATTTTTCTGTGCATTAATATGATCGATCGCATATTAATTCTCTCAACTTGCATAAATTTGACCAATGAATTAGCAGCATTTCCATGATAGCATAATTCTCCCAATCTGAACACATTCAATGAAGACTTAGCAAAAAGTGTTTCACCTCTGCAATGAAATTTGCTTAGTCCCATTCATAGACATTACATTAGTTCTGTTAGCTATTAGACATCTATTTCTATAAATGGGACAGAAGGAATTTAGTAAGGAAGGTCCATCAGAACGAATGCAAATTGGAAATTACGTTCGAAGTTTACTACCAACAGCGTAGTAATCAAGTGTATATCAAGTGTACAAATATCAAACAGGTTAACATGTTTTTCAGTTATTAACCTGAATAAACATCTTTGCACACAGTAAAGCACACAAATTCAAAAGGAGAGCTGAAGTCAATCAAAATAAAATTGTATATCATGCCTGTGCATGGCACATCACTTGATCGTTAGAACAACCAAGAATTTAAGAAGATATTTTTGCATCACAGACATTTTCCCGGCTGCCCCCTCCCAAACTTCCCTCATTCAAAAGAAACCAGAAAAAAGTGCCTCAACAGTGACAGGCTCATCGAAGTACACCATCCAGTTCCATTGTGTCATAGCAACGTGCCACACCCCCTTCGACGGAGATGGTCAGGTACTCGTCGCCTTTGCCGGTTTTGGCCGCTTCTTGCTCCAGCTCAATCAACTGGACCAGATCCAGGCCCGTCTGTACGGGCTGCACCCCGGGTCCGCTCCCGAGGCTGAAATGGGCCCGACTGCCGTTCCCGCAGGTCGGCGAAAATTTGGAGATGATGCAGTCGTCGTTTTTTGCATCTTGTGAAGATTTGGTTACTTGAGCGGTGGTCTGACTGTCATCTTCTTTAGTAAGTGTATCTTCCTGGTACCATAGAGGGAGCTCTTCATCGTTTAGTTTCAGTCGGATCCCCAGTGAGCGGGGTGTCACCAGAAGTCCAATGATGGTGAGATTGTACGCCCGGCCATTGCCCTTCTGCACGGCTTCTCTCTCATAGTACTCCTGCGATTGGCTTATTTTGCCGTGATTACTGAAGAATGCAGTACAATGCAACATTACCGGCCCGACATCGTATGTCTCCGATGAAAAGTAATGGTGTGGATCTGGATAAATAAAAAGGTGAGGCAGTAAATACAATGAACATATAATTCTGGTACAAGTTGTGAATAACATGGTTGACAACATTTTCTGAAGCTACATTCCCTACAAACATAATTTAAATTGACATATAAAAGTATGACATCACATGACAGACGTTAATTTCAAATGTCAAGTGTCTCAGGTAGCACACAATTCTACACTATTCACCAGAGTAACTTTATCAGTAAAATATGGGAACTACTGACCTTTATAACACATACAAATCAACATAATTATAATACAACTTCAAAATCTACTCAAGATCAAACTTCTTTAAAAGATCTCAACATCAATTATCTCTAATCATGTAAAAAGTGAGTGACAAATATAAGTCAATAAGTCTTGAACACTTGGGTACAATACTGGTACATCAATCTACACACGCTTAACTTTTACAAAAATGTATGTCTTCCTAAAATATTTTCTTTCTGCTAAACACAATGTGATAAAAAGGCTAATAAGAAACATTTGTGGTTACTTTTTAATAGATGTACATGTCAAATTGATGGTATCTATGGATAATAGAGCAGCAAATTTGAGCAAAATAAATGTGCTATCAATCAGCATAAAATACCACAGAGGCTGGTATATTGTGCATCTTTCCTCTTTGGGAGAACCAGGGAGGTATGGGAGATGGAGTCCCAACAAGCAATAATTAATTGAAACAGCTGCTAGGTTTCGTAGGACATACAAAAGAATTCTTCAGGTGCTCCGGTGTCTTTCATGATCGATGTTCCAAGCCGCCAACTTCATAGGAAGAACTGAAGATGAGCTTGGATATGTGATAACGTTTTGCAAAAATTTCACTTGTTTCTTGGTAAAACAAGGTGATATTTTGCCCTATGAGTAAGCTTGAGAAGTGAAAACAAATGATGTGAAAAACTATTTCGGCAAGTTTGCATTAACCCTTTGGGGACGACAGGCTTGTACAAAAGCCCAGCACATCACACACCAAAAGATGTTTTTCTCCATCTATATTGGTCAAAAATATGTATTTTGTGGGACACAAGCATTGAGGCAATTATAACCTTTAGTTTGAGTGAAAAGGTTATCACATTTTGGGGCTTTTGTGGAAGAAATTTGTCCCTGAGTGTGTGATTTACTGGGCTTCTGTACAAGCCCGTCCTCCCCAAAGGGTTAAAGTCATATTTTGTCAAAGATGTTGGAGACCATACTCTCCTTTTATGCCAATTTTGACACTTTTCCGATCAATTCCAACAAATAAATTTGAGATGTTATGATCATCAAATATAGTGCTCTTTGATAAACTACGTCAAGAGTGCCCGGGCATGCCCATTTGAGTAATTTCCATTAATTTTTTTCCATTTTTCTTATTTTGAAATTTGTGTGCTCACCCATTCTTTTCCTATTGGCTACAGTGAAAAGTAATTATCATCACAGAAACATTTCTTCCTTTGAGCAGAATGCTATTGTCTGTCCATCTGCAAGCCTGATTTAGTTAAACGCATAGACCTACTCAACATATTTTCAAGCGGCGGCTTCGAACATCGATCGTTCAAAGAAATATGACTTGTTGTAACTCCATCTCTAATACCTCCGCGGAAGAACAGTACTCAAAATGCAGCACATTTTTTAAGAGTTCAGTGAACAATATCTTCAAATTAAACAAATCCTGGCCTTTTTGACTGGAAGGAGGATTTAATTGACCAAATTCATTCAACCTTACCAGGTTTTGTTCCATTCGGCTCTGGGAGAAGGAACTTTGAAAATTCTTCATAAAACTGAGCATTTTCCAAACATCTGTCGTAGAAGACTTGTCCGATGTTTGAGCGCACTGACACTGAATCCGAATGGTTCACAAACCAGCCGTAAAAGAGCGGAAACAAGGTCGTCTCAAATTTCGCTAATTTTGCCCGAATAGTTTCCTCTGGAACACCGCGGCTGGATTTTTTAGCAAGCTCTTCTGGGTTTCTAAGCCACGATGTCTGGGGCTCCACCAGAATCCCCGCGTAGTTGTACTCTCGTGAAATATTTCCATACTTCTCCACCTCCCAAAGAGTCATGTTGGAGTTATCTACGATAACGACGGGAATGCCCGACTTGCAGTTGTCACGAACGCATTCTTCGCATTTCTCGTGACACTGTTGCAAGAGTTCCTTTGGGAATGGGTGCTTCTGCTCGGCGGGTAGGTAACCCTGGGAAGAGCATATGACAGCTTTGCCGGGGTATCTGTCGTAGATGGCTTGGGCCAGCGTGGATTTCCCGCTCCCTGGCAGTCCGCGTAGGAAGAAGATCACCCTGGACTCGCTGATGTAACGAACGGTTGTGTTGTCGTCGAGGAAAGGGTAATCAAACGAGGCCCCGCCCTCACAAACCTGGTTGGTATTTCCCATTGCTGCTATCAGTTCTGCTGGAGTTGAAAAGTGATATAAAACATAACGGTGTTAAAGACACAGGCATAGATTGTGGAAAAAAAATTGTCAAACTTTGCTATCTGAGCTACATAGTAGTGTTTGAATGGAAAAATAAACACCATAGAATACACAAGTTTGGAAATTTATGCTGCCACTGGCAAGATATGAATGAATAAATAATTAGTACTCAGGCCGAGTACAAATTAGCCTAGATCTACACACAGTATTCTATGGGAGGAAATGGGCAGGTGAATCTGGACAACTTACGATTTTCACTTGTTTAAAGCACTAAGTAATCATTTTGAAATACAATTTTTTTTCAGGGCTTCATTTTTAGACGTTATCAAAAACACTTGGAGCATGGAGGATTATGTACCTCACATTTTTTTAAAACTGAGGTCATTGTTAGACTTTGAAAGGTAAAAAGCATGATTTGGGGTAGTCCTCAACTTGTGATAAAACTATTCAAGGATTCTGCTGCGAAAATTTTGTAAGTCAAATGTTGACTCATTTTAACCCTTTGAAAATGGTTTGATTTTGCTTTAACAGGCATTTCCCATACACCTCGTATGCCTTTTTGCAGCCATATTTGTTGTGTAGCTTTCTATGGGATTAATTTTTCTCAGGGCACAAGAGTAATATGGTATGTTCATGCTTGATTCTCCTTAAGTAAACAAATGCAAGACAAATCCTTCCAGCCAGGAGATACAGTACAGCTGGAGTATCTCTCAACCAGTTTGGTTCTAGACTGGAGGCATTTTTTATTTCCCCCAATCATGTCAATGCCCCTTAACACTTGATGGCTAATTAGTATCACCATTATTATATGATGCACCACGCGTGCTTGATTCTCCTTAAGTAAACAAATGCAAGACAAATCCTTCCAGCCAGGAGATACAGTACAGCTGGAGTATCTCTCAACCAGTTTGGTTCTAGACTGGAGGCATTTTTTATTTCCCCCAATCATGTCAATGCCCCTTAACACTTGATGGCTAATTAGTATCACCATTATTATATGATGCAACACGCACTACCCCGGGGTACCCTTGTACCCCGGTGTACCGCGATGTGCAGCACCCTCTTGTGTCCAAAAATGTATTTTCTTCAGTTATGATCACTGAATCAGTGGTTATGATGCAGAGGCTGCACAAGTGCACAACAAAAAGGCATTAACTTACGAAAAATGGTGTAAAATTGAAGCTAAATTTGTTATTTTCACACTTATTACATAACTTTGACATAATTTTGTAACCCAGGGTACAATGCTAAAAAATAAATGAATAATTCAACAAAATGGTGGATTTCTAGTTGGTACCCCAGGGTACCATTTATGTCATCATATTATGAAAACTTTACCCCATATCACCTAAATTCTACAATACAAACAATATATAATTCAAAGGAAACAGATACAAAAGAGCGGTTAGGTTGTCAGCAAAGTTTTTACACAGAGGCATAACAGCACTCTAATTTGCATTACACACTTAAATGAGAGAAGATTCTTTATCATTTGTGACTGTTTATTTACTCAAAGTTAATAAATTGAATGTTACTTCAATTCAAATAAATTTTACAGCATTTGATAAAAATTACATTGTTAGAAAGGGAAATTAGGGAATACTTCTGAACATATTTTCCCATTATTATGCACAAAGTTAATATTGATGTTTGAAGTTGACGCTACACTACAAACTTGCTGCAATGTTGCAATGTTCACAAATGCTTGACAGCTGACTGATCAGATTACCTCTTCTTCAAAACTTTATAAAACAATGAAACTTCACAATGACATGTTTTTATGCAGAATAAATTTGCTGTTCATCTCTGTATTACTTTACAGTATTTATGTCACAGTATACTGCAAAATGGTTACTGTCATGCAAAATTATGTTGAAAAATTGCAGTATGATTTTGCATGTTTGTTTAAAGAAGAGGCAATCTAAGCTATTAAAAAAAAATAGAGCAGTTCGATTACGCGCAGTCGATGGGTATGTCTCCGCAGTCCGCACTCCCATCCAATTGATGTAATTTGAAAAGCTTCAAGTTACCATGGTAGCAAGACCAATGAGATCAATAAGCCCATGTGACCTTTGACCAAGTTACAGAAAAATCCAATAGGCAGTTCTTAAATTATCGCGACAATGAGCTCAATTCGGACATGAGGCCTTGTGACCTTTGACCTCTGACCTTTTAACTCCAAAATCGAATCAGTAAATTGGTGCCTCATATTAGATACTTCTCCCAAGTTACATCAAAATCGGACCAGTCATACTCAAGTTATCACAGTAATGAGTCCATCAGACATATTTAAGGCCCGGTGACCTTTGACCTTTGAACTCTAAAATCTAATCAATTCTTTGGTGCCTCATAATACATACTTCACCCACGTTACACGAAAATCCGACTGGCCATTCTCAAGTTATTGCGGTAACGAGCCCAAATCAGACATATTCTAGGCCCAGTGACCTTTGACCTTTCAGCTCCAAAATCTAATCAGTTCATTGGTGCCTTATAATACATACTTCAGCCAAGTTACATCGAAATCCGACCAGCTGTTTTCAAGTAATCGCGGTAATGAGCCCAAAATCAGACATATTTTAGGCCCTGTGACTTTTGACCTTTGACCTTTCAGCTCCAAAATCTAATCAGTTCATTGGTGACTCATAGTTCATACTTGGTCCTAGTTACATCAAAATCCGATCGGGGGTTCTTAAGTTATCGCGGTAACGAGAACCGGTAAACAGAGGGATGCACGCACGCACGGACGAACAACCTGAAAACATAATGCCTCCGGCAACATCGTTGCGGAGGCATAAAAAAAATCTGCAGAGAGACTAGGTGGTTTGGTAGCATTATTTTTGAGCATCACCGCATGTTAGTCCTAGTCCTAGCACTGAATGAAACCATGGATCTACTACTCAATGATAAAACCAAGTGGTAGGCTTGGGACAGTAAATTTCTGTGATAATGGAAAATGGACGGAATTCTTGAAAAAGACCATTCGAAGTGGAAAGTTAGTTTCCAAGCAGAAAATCATGGACAATTTATCTTTTTTTCCAAATTTTCATATTCTGAAAGAAAAAAAACACCATGAAATTGATAACAAAAATTAGAAAATGTTGACAAAAAATGCAGAAATGGCAACAAAACAATTTTCTGAATATAAATTGTAAGTTCTCTTTGAACGAAACTGTCACTTTTCCATGTATACAAAGTCTATAGCAACACAGAATTTCCACAGATTTCTCAGGGAAGTTAAAACGGAATTTGAGATGGAAATTTTTTTTGAACAAATACTCACTGTCCCTACTAGACACACAGTGCAAAATTTGTTAACTTTGTACTCACCACAGGAGAAACAGTAAATATTGAGGAGACTTATGATCAATACGGCCGACACCAAAGTTGTACCTGTGAAAGAATGACAAAGATTGCAATAAAAATATAACCCGAGGTTCCCAAATTCTGTAAATCCCAGAGCTAAAAATAAAATGGCACCTCCAGTTTCTGTAGTCGAGTAGATACTTCCTTGTCGCACTCATATTACTCCAAAAACACTACACTTACCATTGTGCCAAACAACTCAGCAATTTTAGGCTCGAATTTCCCTGTATATACAATGTAAATACTCACCCATCTCACAGCAAAATTTAAGGTTTTATTATTTGTAAAGAGTTTGAAGAATCTGGTACTCGAGGTCTGATCACAATTTAATACGTACTTGGTATTGTTCTCATGGCCATGGGTTTTCTAAAGCTGCCTTTCAAGTTGTTTCAACACAATTGCAATGAAAATCCAAATAACTTGGCTGATATTATGAGCGGCATAAAATTATGCTGATCATTGTCATAAAAGCATCACTACGTTGTCCAATACGGTTAATCGAGGCATCATACAGGGTGTCCCCAAAAAAATTTATACCGTTTCATTTTTATCTGTGTGTTTTATATCTTGGAGTTTTTAACAAATCTTTTCAGGGCTGATAGAGAGGATTTGGGAGTTTTGTTTCGTACCAAAATTGGCAAGAAACAAAATAGCCCAAGTGTACCTGTCGATCAAGTCGATTATGAAGACACAGCGGCAGTATGCCAGACGTTTTAATACACAAAATCCGCCCAGTAAGAGTGGGATTCTCTACAACGTGAAAAACTTCAGAAATCATGGAATTGTGCTTCATTTGAACAAAAATCAAGCACGTAGACCGAGGTGTCCACTCAGCACAGAATAGTGCCGTGGTAAATGACTCAATGCCTGCCAGAACCAAATGGGGGACATATTGAACAGCATCATCCACATGCCAGATCCAAAAATCTGCAATTCAGTAAAACTGCCACTGTGACTGTTATGATCCTCGTATCGATGCCAAACTATGGGATATAAAATTCCCAAGTGTGTAGTTTAAGGGACAGGAGTCCCATTAAAAACTAATTAATACTTCTTATTTTATTCAAAATCAAAATGGTACAATTTTTCTGGAACGCTCTGTATATCCCGACCATATTTGCACAAGTGTCAGTTGAATGGAGGAAGTTCCTCAATACATGTAATACACGGCATTGGCAGAAACTGAAACTGCAACCATTCAGCGTTGTTGTAACCCGTTAAATGTGAATTTTCTGCAGCTATGTGAAATTTACACTTTGAAGGTCCACTGTGAAGACAGAAATGAACTTAATGAAGACTGCCCTCTATTTACTAAAATGATAAAAATAGGAGCACCACTACACAGCTTTCCAAGGTGGGACAAAATACACTATGCAACTTCCTTCTACACACTCTAGCCTCGCAACAATGCACTTTTTATAACTATCAGCGTGTTTCTATTGAAGGTAGTTTTCCGGATGCAACAGGCTAATGGAGGAGAAGATCTCAATAGAAACAGACCTTCTCCGCCATTATCCGTCTTTTTAGCGGAGAAAGTTTTGCCGGTATTTATCCTGCTTTTTGCAGGATAATAGTGGAGAAAGATACCGTAAGACATCAATAGAAACAGACCTTCTCCGCCATTATGCGTCTTCTAGCGGAGAAGAGCCCAACAGAAACCTTCTCCGCTATTATCCTCTTTTTGCCGGTTGAGAACCGGAAATAACAAAACCACCTGATCGGAATTTGACCCAGGCTGCATGTGCGCGTCATTGTGCATTGGGCATAAATTTGACCTCGGTCATCCCACAATACCTTGCGGCAACCCAGGTCAATGGACTCTGAGCCGGTAATCGTACGATCTCGTTAGGATCGATCGTGCTTTCCGGAAAACACAATCCCATAGGAACAGACCTTCTCCGCTATTAGCCGGTTAAATTTTATCCGGATTAATACGGTAGGCTCAAATAGAAACACGCTGTTTGTTCCTGCATGTATTTCATGATGGTTAAAGGTATTGGCTAACATTTACCACAGTTAAAAAAATCTGAGCCGCATGATTCCCCATGCTACCAGTGTCTTTGATGAGGTCTAAAAATGAAGCCCTGAAAAAATTGTATTTCAAAATGATTATTTAGTGCTTTAAAAAAGTGAAAATCGTAAGTTGACCAGATTCACTTGCCCATTTCCTCCCATAGATTTACTGTGTGTACACCTAGGTTAATAAAACTCGCCCCGAGTTTTATTGTTTATTCGTGTATAACTTGCCATTGGCAGTGTAACATTCCAAACTTTTTTATTCTAGGGTGTTTATTTGTCCATATGAACAGCTGTACTATGTAGTTCAGATATCAAAGTTTGACAATTTTTTAAATTGAAGCTCCACAATGTTAGCCTATCACTTTAATACCCTCCCTATGGCTTAATTGCATGCCCTTTGACATTGAGCTTTTAATAACTTACTGGTGCACATGACGACACAAATGGTACCCTGCATGGGCCTGGGGTACCAAACAGAAATTTACCATTTTGTTAAATTATTTTTTCCTGCTGTACCCTGAGTTACCAAATAGACTAAAAGTTGGCTTTTAGAGTGTTCTTTCTATTTTGAAAAGCTCTTTTCAGGC
>JZLH01S0434947.1:14393-31705 GCA_001188425.1 Eucidaris tribuloides
GAAGAAATATGCTGGGCATCAACAAGGAAAGACACAGTGACAAATACAGAACTATGCAGATTGAAAACAGGGGTAGCAAAGACATTTGTTACAGCAATAAAATCGAAGAAATGGAGTGAAGCAGGACACCTAGCCAGGAGGTGTGACAACAGTGTGACAAACATAGTAACAGACTGGACACAAGAAACTACACAAGAGAAGGGGCGCAGGAAGGAATAGAAGATGGAGGATGATTTAACAGCACAACTGTGCATTGCTTGGCAAAGGACAGCAGATAGGATGAAATGGAGAATTGGTGAAGAGCCTTCCTCCTGCGTGCGAGCCGAAATAGGCTGAAGGCCGCCCCGAGGCACAGGCAAGGCATAACAAATGCTGGTCCTCCCCCCCCCCCCGTTAAAAAAATCGGAGCTACATGATTCCCCATGCTATCAGTGTCTCTGATACGGTCTAAAAATGAAGCCTGAAAAAAAATGCAGTTTAAAACGATCATTAAGTGCTTGAAAAAAAGTGAAAATGCATTGAGAGACCATTCCAGGCTTTCCGCCCATAGACTGCTGTGCTTTGCAGTAATTTCCTATCGGCTGCAGAAATCTATGTGCCAATTTGTATCTAACACATCGTTTACTGGTGACAGATAACTGTCTGAATATTTTGTGTTCTAAAGGGTGTTTATATTTGTCCATTCAAATCACTGCTCAGATATGTTCAGGATAGGAAAGTTCAACAATCTTTTAAAATGTCTTCCACAGTGTTATATAGTGTCTTTAAGTAAATCGTGAGACATAAATTTGTGATTCCATGACCATTTGCTCGCAGCGACAGTTACTTCGATTATTATTCAGCACCGACCCTGACATCAACCCTAAGCCTAAAACTCCTTACCCTAACACAAACACATATCCCTAAGCTAAACTGGAAAAAACCAATGGGAACACCTAACGCTACGCTTTTGTGTCTTCTGAGATATTGTCACCGAGGAGGAAATTCGGTCACGCAACTGTTGTTCTCTATTATGTATTTAGTTACACCTATTATGAGTCTATCAATGCCCTGAATATTTCTTGCTCTGAAACCCTTCCATTTGTGAGAAACTTCTCAAAATGTGAAATGTCAGGGGGTGGGGGAATCCCCAACACTTCCCATAGGTAAGTTCAGTAATATCAACTTACTGATAATTTAAAACCAAAATATGTCAGTATAAACAATTTTTGGTCAGTTTGAGGATGTTTTCTAATGTCTCGCATAACTATATGATGCTTTGTGAAAGATTGATGAAAAATTTGTCTGATCGACCAAAGCTTTACTTGGGCTTTAATGGCATAAAACCTTGTGAAAATATGTTAAATTCAGAGTAACAATAATTTTAATTTACCTCTTGAAATTTCCTCCTTTTCTAATCCTAATCAACTGTTTCACGCATTATAATGCAAAAATTCCCATTGCAACAGTTCATTTTGTGGTGACAGGTCAATGCAAATAACCCAGTATATTGATGCACCATGCGCTATCCCGGGTACTGTTGCACCCCAGTGTACCGCGATGTGGAGCGCCCTCTTGTGTCCATAAAAAAGATTTTCTTCAGTTATGATGCTGAGACTGCACCAGTGCACAACAGAGAGACATAAACTGACATAAAGTGGGGTAAAAATGAGGCTGAAGTAGTTATTTTACACCCTTTAGTATTTTCTAACATCATGTTAGAATATATTTTGCACAAGGAGCTATTTTCAACATTGAAAAGCACACTGCTAACGTAACATGTTACACAGTTCTGTAACCCAGGGCACAATGCTGAAAACTAAAATAAATATTTCAACAAAATGTCAGATTTCTATTTGGTACAACAGGGTACCATTTACGTCATCATATACTAGTGTTGCACGACTAAGTCGCCAAAAGTCGGAGTCGCGACTATCTTCAAGGAGTCGTGACTCCGACTTTATGAATGCAAGAGTCGACTCTCTGGATCACTGTGAAAACATCCATGACAATCAACATTGCAGTGTTTTCAGTTCATTGTTATATCAAATCAAGGAGCTTGAAGCTCCTTGATAAAATCATGGCCAGTTCAGTTCAAGTAGAGACATATATGTGGTATATATTCAGGGTGTTGAACTGAAATCATTGAAGGAGGACACTGAACAGTCACTATATAGGCTGTACTGTGATTTTTTTACCTGTTGATCATGCCGACAGACCCAAACTCCGAGAGTCGCCAAATAGTTGTAGTTGCGACTTTTGATGGGCGACTAGTTGACTCCAAAAAATCCTGGAGTCGTGCAACACTATCATAATTATACCCAATAGATAAACATGAAGAGATATCCATCTTACCATCCTGTCTCATTCACACGCAGACTCATGACCATTTTCATGACCTCAATCTCAGCGTACGGTTGCCCCGCGTACACGTGACCGCCGTCTTCCACCACGAAGTTGATCAGTTTACCAGCCGAGGGCGACCGCAGGATCGTGGGGTCATTCTCCTTCTCAAAGATGCAAGTCTGGATGCCGATTGTGATTCGATAACTGGGGGATTAAAAGAAAAAGTGAGAAACCAGTTCTATTTGGAAATTTTGTTCATTTGTAACACAGGGAACGTCTAAAAATTTGCTGTATCCATAGGACACTGAAGCCCTCACTTAACATGATCACTAAAACATTTTAGTTCTTTGGTCTGTATTTCAGTGTCATCTATCTACACATCACAAATTATCTAAATTTATCCCAATATTTGTAAAGTTATTGTGCAGAAACCAATTCACTGATGAGCTGTGACTTTTGACCTATGATCGGCTGACCCACATTCATATTTGACCTGTATTTTAGTGCCATCTACCTACACCTCAAAATGTATTCAAATCTGTCCAATACTTTTTTAACCCCTTGGGGACGACAGGCTTGAACAGTTCCATACTGTGCCCTGTTGTGCAAGCCATGCAAATTACACTCACAGGCTGACCTCTGCAACCCATTTTGTTGGTGCATTCTGAATTTTATATGCACTCACTCTCATAAAACCGGACTTTTCAGCCCAAATGCTTTTGTGAGAGGTGAAGATTTACATGCATCTTTGAATTATGAATGATATTAGTTTACTGTATATGCCATATATTTCACATCCTCATATTTTCACGATTTTGCTTCAAGACATGGAATTCAAGAGAGAATATATTCACAATTTTATTGGATTTGCATTCACTTTGTACAGAAATATCAGGAAGTGAAAATTTTCGTGTTCAGTAAGTTGCAAAATTCATGAAAATAAAACCACCACAAAATATTCAGCGTATACAGTATTTGGTGCCTGGATAACTTCATTTTAGTGTGTGTAAATCACACAGTCTAAACTCTGAAGATTGTTAGATGATGCGTTTATTATTTTACAAATATATACTGATACAAAAGTCTCTGGTTGAAATTATGAGGAGCCCGAGGCTACGTGGACTGTACTATTTTCTCGAGGGGCACAGCCCCGAGGGAAAATAGTTAACAGTCAACGCTCTCAAGCATTAACAGTCAACGCTCTAAAGCATTAACAGTCCAGACTCTCAGCATAGGATATATTTGTTTTATATCCGTCATCGAATAACAGGAAAATTACACAAAGAAAAAAAAAGGAAAATGAAATGTAATACGGCAACCCCTACGAGTATTTGTGTGTCGCACGGCATACAGGTGCGCAATATTTTTACTTGCAGTACGGATAGGGATGCAATTCCATTAATGTATACTCTAGTTGGTCGAGTATCAATTTCATAAACCTATAAAACACTAAATTAATCCTCATTCTTATTTTAACTATAATCCTAACTCAAATTTGACGAACTTAAACCAGTGTTAACCTTAAACTTTGCCAAACTTCCGTACAGGCATGCACGCTATAATGTCTTTCACACGCACGGAAAAAAATAGCGTACGCTACATGTGTTTTTACGCACGATTCATTCGGCTTTTGAATTAAGCTCAAATCGCAATCCCGCCGTCGAGAGTACAATAGTACTTTACTATTGTACTCTCCCGCTGTCGAGAGTACAATAGTACTTTACTATTGTACTTTCCGAGAGTACAATAGTATTTTACTATTGTACTCTCCGACTACTATAGTACTTTCAGAACGATTGTCTCCCAGACTCAAGGAATAGTGTGTTTATTTTTCATCATGTGACATACTTTTGACCAACCAGAATTCAACAAACTTACAATGAGGGATATAATTAGTACTATTTCTCACCTGTCAACCTGTTCCTTCATGTAGGTGGTGTAGCTGCTGCCGTCGTACGATATCAGGAGCCCCCCGTCCGGCATGCGGTGGATATCCACCTCCACCGACGACTCGTTCAAACACAGGAAGTAGCTGTTGGGTCCCTGGCGAGTGGTCTGGGTCATGTACTTATAGCCCTCGTAGATGAGATCGACGTCGCGGGTCACACACAGCGTGCTGGCTGGTGGAACCTGGCCCCTGTACAGAGAATAAGAAGCATAGCCAGGTGATAGCCATAATGTGTCTATCATCTGTATATGTAACCTTTGACCTCCAAACAACATTGGGGCCTCTGTAAGGCATCTACCAACCAAGTTTGGTTACACATGGTTTTATGGTTGCAAAGCTACATTGTATGTTTTTTACCTTTTGCATGGACTCCTCTGAAGAACACAGGTTTTGCCCACTTCAACATTTTGAAAATTCCCTGACTTTCCATAGCAGAAAAATGCTAATTTCCAAGACCATTTAAAAATGTTTAAGTGCATAAATATATATCATCGCAATACTAGCATGATCCCAATCATGGGTCTTTTGAAAAATTTCTTGAATAAATGATATTCCGTGACTTTCCCCAACTCTTTGCTTCTGAAAATATATTTTCAAATTCCCTGACATGTATGAACCCTGAATCAGGGTTAAAAGACACTTGAACAATCAAAATCTAAGGATTTTTCAATCAAGTTAATCAATTTATCTATTTCAAGATATATCCATTGGAGACTAAAAATTTTATATCTTGGGGAGGGGTATGTGGGAAATGCATTTTGTCACCACGATCCCCTGATAAAGTCACATATCTTCTGACACATACACTTTGGGTGAAAAATATAGATATTACAACTTTGGCATCATGTGAAGGTTATTAAACTTAAGATTTTTGAGAACACTTCACTCTCATACTTTAAATCATAATTACGATACTTAGCACTTTCCTTACCTTTGGCTTGTGCAACTTTATCAGGGTATCGTGGTGACGGGTCACATACTATTGTAGAGATGTTATTTAGTGAATATTTGTGTAAAATTGCCAACAACAAAAAACAAAAATATTGTTATACCCCAATGAAATCTAGAAGACACTTGCTTTAAAAAATCCCAGAGACACAGCTAATATATACTTACCTTTCCAAGTTGCTAAGGTAATTGGTGAAACTCTCTTGTATGGCAGCATCCGTGATGTGTATGGAACCTACAATAACACCCAACATAGGGTCTGGTTTCTCAGCCTGTAGGGTTAGGAAAATTGAAGGGAAAAAAATAATTATACACTCGATGAAATGTCATGTAATTGAATCTCAAAGCTGAATGACATGATTGGGAGGGGGGGGTGTAGTCCTGAACTTGGGGTGAAACTACTCTAGCATCAAATAAACTGTGCAAGGATTCTACTGTGACAAATTTGGTATTCAAAAATTGACTCATACTAAATAACTTCCATCAGTATGCCTTGTGACAGACAAATCTGTTGTGTAGCTCTCTATGACGTCTATTTTCATCGAAGCTCAAGAAGAAACAAAATGCTAGTATGTACATGCTTGATTCGGCTTAAGTAAACAAATTCAAAATAAATCCTTCCAGCCATGAGATACACTCCAGCTGGTGTATCCATTGATATAACTTTCAACCAGTTTGGTTCGAGAGGCATTTTTTTATTCCTCCCAATCATGTCACTGCCATTTAAACCTAACTGGTTTGTAGTGCAGATTTTTTTTTCCTGGAAAACAGTGATTTTAGCAAATATTTACAATATCTAAGCAGCCTAATACTTTTGATTTTATTATTTGGGGGAACAGTAAGAGGGGCAGGAGGGTGAAGAAAAAGGGGGGGGGGGTGTTCTTGTGACCAGGAAATTTTCATATCTGTACACAACCTTTACTTTTCAAGGTGCAAGTATTTGTCTTAGCTTGTTTTTTCCTGGAAAGAACTCATTTCAAGCACAGACCTGCCCATTAAAATGATCCAAATACCATCACCTTCATTTTGGGATGGGTAAGGTTGTGGTAGGAGTAAAGACCTTCTGATCTTGATGCACATGTATTTTTCCAGTTATAAGTCTGTCCAGCCAAGTAATGCACTTTGTTTTCATATTACTGGGGTGGGGGGGGGGGGGGGTTGGCAGTCAGCAACGATGAGATACATGTACTATTGACCAGGAATGTTACATGTCTGAACAAACTGTACTGTCTGACCTTTATGTCTGCCTAGCTTGTTATCCGGGAAAGAATTAATTTCACCCCCCCAAAATGTGTGTATATCGAAAATGATCAAAATAACCTCATTTTTCACATGAGGAAGGGGAGGGTTGTAATGGGGGTGGGGGGGGGGGGGGGGTAAAGAATTTTTGATGGGGGAAATATTTCAGGACCCACCAGTACTTTCTCAGCTATAAGTCCATCCAGCCAAACAGTGATAATTTTTGGTGTTTATATCATCTATGAATATAGGCAAATACCATTTTTCATTACTGGTGGGAGATGGAGGCATGGAAGAGGGGCTCCTAGTGACCTAGCCTTTTGACATGGCCCTCTCGCTGTCATATGGGGGAGCGAAGCGACCCAGCCGAGCGCGGCAGCACGAGGGCCTTTTAAGATCTACTTGGCATCCGAAAAGTGATTATTATTCATGATCACAGGAACGACTGATCTCTGTTCGAATCAACCAATGAAATTGCGCGCTACGGTCCCCTGTCTTGGCCCTGTCAACTATTCGGTGGGTTGAAAGAAATTCCTTCAGTGTTGGTTATTACAATACATTAGGCTGTAACGGTGAATCGGTTTACCGAAATTTACCGGTTTTTACCCTCACCGAAATTCTCGGTGTCCCCCAAAATGGCTTATCGAATACACCGAAACTCTCGGTTATTCTTAATAACCGAAAAAAAAATATCAAAGACAAGACACCGACATTTGGGCGATGTTAATCACCCAAGAAAAAAATATTGGCTGCCTCAGTCGGTGTTAATAACATGATAAAGACATTCCAAGAAAATAGCACCATCGCCCGTCCTGGCGTAGCTTGACACGATCTATATGATGTGCCGACAAAGGACCTTCAGTCATGTGGGTTGTTAGGAATTTGGGGCTGAAATTGGCAAGGGCGGTAGCCCTGTTGGGCTGTTATCAAAAAGTTGTCAAAAACATTGTTGCATTGTGTACAGCTATTATAACGATCGGAAGAATCAGGTGTCAACTGTTTATAAGTGACTTTTTTTTGGTGGTGTGTTGTGACAGACCGCATGCGTTTACAGGCAGTAAGGCACAATGAAGATTTCTTGGTACCTCCCACTGCATGCAGTGCATGCACTTGGTGACCTACCCCATACACACAGAGCTGCATGTAAACCTAAGGCACGTGCATGCATGTAGAGTTATATGGGTGTGTGTATTTGTGTGTGTTCATGTTGAAAGTTGCTGAATCAGATTGGCTGAACTGATTGGCTGAACTGATTGGCTGAAGACCTGTCATCAACTGCTGGTGGGCATGACACACACACAGGGCTGCCACTCAAAATTTTGATTTCCCCCTACGCCGCATGCGTATTTTCCCCTACGGAGACCACTTTTCCCCTACGCCTAATTAGCCAAATAGCTCCTACAAAATCAACTTTTTCCCTACGAAGGTATGTTTTCCCCTAAAAAATAACCTTAAAAATGCAAAATATTAATCACAATTTCTTCGGGGGAGATGGACAAAATGGACAAATTTAATCGGATTTCCTTGAAAAAATTATTAATATTTCTGAAAATTGTCAAAACCCCCTACATCCCCTACAAATCATCAAATCCCCCTACGTTTCCCCTACGGAAGGTAATTTTCCCCGTAGGTATCCCCTACCCCCTACGCACGTCCAAAATCCCCTACGGTAGGGGATTTCCCCTACGAGTGGCAGCCTTGCAGACACAGGTATCATACTGCTGGTGCCTGTACTAGTACACACCTGCAGGTAACTCATGGTGAATGATGCTGAAGCCTGATTGGCTGAACCGTTATCCTATTGATTATTCATGTGCTGATGGTGCAAGAAATGTAGCAAAGCACATGCTTTGACTGGGAGTGGAGGGCGATGTATTATGTAGGGGCGGAGCGAGTTGATTATGACATGATGGATTGTATGTGAGAGAGACCACAGAAGAATATGAACAGTGTTTGGTTTGATCAGAAAGGTCTCTGCCCCCTCGTGTGATAATCTATTTTTTTCTAAGAGGTATGGTTTCGTGTTGGTTCGATCAAGAAGATAACCAGCAACAATTTTCACAAGTGTGCTTGGGAGTATATCATGGATTATAAACCCGATGATGATGATGATGATGATGATGATGATGTTCCACTGTAATTCCTGGAAGAATTTATGGTATTTATTATCAAATAATTTAAAAGATTACTGCAAAATAAAGAAAATATACACAATTTGAGTTCGTATTTGATACGACTCCGTGTAGTTTTCTCGCATGAAAATTGTAAACGCAAAATCGGTCAATCCCTTAATTGGCAACACTTTTATAATGTTGTAAATGAATAAGAAATGATTTACACTGCAAATTAGCAAGAATTAATCGGGAAACTGAAAGGAAAATATTTACTTTTGATGCAATACATCACTTTTCTCTTAAGTTTACAGATACAAGTTAACAATGACCACAGTAAAAAAGAAAATGTGAGCTACATAACCCTAAAAATGAAACCCTGAAAAAATTGTATTTCAAAATGATTAGTGCTTTAAAAAAAATAAATCTTTGACTAGGCCTACTCAGGTTGACCGGATTCACCCTATCTATTTCCTCACATAGACTACTGTGTGTAGATTTAGGCTACTCCACCGTAATTCCCAGGGTGTTTATAAATGCATACATGCCAGTAGAAGCATATTCCCCCCCCCCTCCCCAAACTGTTGAAAGTGAATAATAATGATCGTGAATTTGTGTGGGAATAGCCGCTGATCCCTCCCTTCAGATAACCAGCTCACCGAAACAACTATTTATGTCCTGTGCAAAATGAACAACACTACAATTTATGTAGATCTCTACACCTTCCTCTCTATCTCTGTCTCTCTCGTAGTCCCACCCATAATGTCTGTCATTCTATCAAATGACAAACGAATAGGTACAGCTTTGCTGACTGACACCCAGTCAGGAATTGGTATCAGCTCCATGGTGATGACCAATCAAATGTCATTACTGCACGCAAGTCACCAACCAGTAAAATATCTCGACAACAGTTCATTTCGTGGTGAAAACATCACATGCTTGAGGGCAGGCGTTTAGTGGATGCTCTGATCAAACGTAGCCCCGCCCCACCACCAGGGCAATTCCCAGATTATTTTGGCTTCGCCTACAGCTGCAGGATGTACTGTAGCCTACTAACTAGGCATTTTTACTCACAACCCCTATAAGCAACAGTATATACAGTGGTCACACACTGCACTTGAAATCAGGCCGCTGCTACACTGTGTGTTTTGACTCTAGCCTACTATCTTCAACCGCCAAACCCTGCCCATATCAGATTACCAGCGCCTGGATGTTTTCCCACGGGCTTGCCTATTGTTTAGAATAGTAAGATTCTCAAGAATGATAACATAACAACCCACCAGTGTGGTATGGGGGTCAATTACATGAATGGAGTATCCCAGGGAGTCAGAACTTCACCGGCGTGGTCACTTCCCCCCCCCTCTCCCTCCCCCGCCCCCTCCCCCTCCCCCGCCCCCTCCCCCTTCCCTCTGTGATTCCTAAACACATGTACATGTAACTCGACTCACAATAGAAAGCAAAATGTGTGTGTATCTTCTTTATTAAAAATGACACAAATGCAAAATATGTAGGCATGTAAACTACCCAAAATTAACCAAGAATGTATGTATCATTTTGAACTCATAGTCGTAGCACATTTGTTAAAATTTCTTCAAGAAAAAAATGACAAAATGTTTTATTAAAATGCCTCCTCTGATCTCAATTACCACAAAAGTTCTTGCTTTGTGATGTCCACAAAACATCTGCAGTGATGCAGAACATGTACGAGACTCTGGCAAGGTGTTCACAAATTTCTCGGCAATGAACATGGAGTTAATTTTAGGTATGTGCCACTCCAGCTACGTAATACATGTGGTCTAGATTATGGAAATTGGCATGTGGCATGTACCCCAAATCTTGACAGGTTCGTCAGACTTGCTGTCGGACTACGGCAAGGGAGGCTTTTCCTTTGATGTGACAAGAATTTATGTTTAAATATTCCAGTATCAAGTCTTTGAATTATGGTCACAAAGCATTTTAAACAGTCCCGTACATTGTCGTTATGTGCAGCTTTCACCCCACACCCCGGCCCCACACAAGGAGAGCAAACAATTAGCCTGCATGCTCGCCGCTCCGACGGCGACAAATACCTTCGGCTTTATAATCATGCAGAGCTATTGTTGTGTGGGTTTAGCCATGGATACAAAATGATTAATCGATAATTACCGGTATTTTTTTTCGATTAATCAAATACCGTTCTGACTTGATACCGTTACAGCGTACAATACATATACCATCAAACACCAAATTAGTACACGTTCATTGTTTGAACAGAGTATTTGAAGCATTTTTCTTTAAATTTAGTTTCGTGAGGTCCAATTTGCCGTGTAAAAATCTGCGTTTGTGAATCATTTTGCCTAATGAAATAGTGAACGCTTTTAGATCGTTTTGTGTTAGTCTGTACGAACATGGTCCTACTATGATTGCATATTCAACGTAGGATCAAGTAGACAGACACGCTGATTGGTTGATTTTTGCTACCCAAAATAGGGTAGCAAAATTCGGTAATTCAAAGGTCTAACATAAGAATTGGAATCAGATCTCAAAAGGCCCTCGTGCCGCGCGCTCGGCTGGGCTCGCTTCGCTCGCCCATAATACAGCGAGAGGGCCTTGTCAAAAGGCTACTAGTGTCCAGGAATGTTTCATATCTAAACATAACCTTTATTTTCCGAGGTGAAAGTATGCCTAGCTTGTTTTCCTGGAAAGAACTTAATTCCACGACACATCTGCTTATCATAAATTATCCAAATAACATCATTTTCATTAGCGGAGAGGGAGGTTGTGATAGGAGGGGTAAAGAACTTCTGATGGGGGAAATGGTTCAGGACTTACCTGCACTTTCTCAGCTATAAGTCTGTCCAGCCAGGCAGTGTGGAATTCATTGTTCTGGAAAGACTCTGTTTCCAACAACATGATGAGGTATTCAACAGTCGTCCTGAAATCTCCTCGGATAGACAACTCCTTGAGAGCTACGACCATGTTCCTAAAGAGTGAAAAATAGCATTAACTCTAAATGTGTCATTGGTGCAATTTTGCACCACAAATCGTCGCTGAATTCACGAAGTGGCACACGCGACCGAAGATTCGCGAAATCACTTTGAGTAAAATGCGATTAAAGATTTTATCAGTCTTTCAACTGGCTGAAAACACAATTTGTGTTGGAAATGTACACAAAATCACGTTTTTGAGCGATTTTTGGGGTGACATGCAAGTACAAAATGTTACGAAACTTGGGAACCGCGTACTCGGACGTCGCAAATTTGGTCTCAAAAGATGCGCGACATTCAAGAGAATAAAGTCATGAAACGCCGTGGCAACTGCTTCGCGCGTCGCAGACATTTTGCGCGAAACGTCGGGGGGGGGGGGGTCGAGTCGCCCCCCCCCCAGCCTTTTTAGGGTTAAGAAAGGGTGTACAACTGTCAAAATTACTTCTAAATAACTCCAAATTTGTAGGAGCTCAATACAGAGTTCTGATGTGTTTGTTGGTAGAAGATAAGGGCCTTAGTCATTAATATGATGTAATGATGCAAGATCTTTATAAGGGCATTTCCATGAATTATTGGACAAATCACAAATTATATAAATTGCTCCATCTCAAGTCATATTACATTTTAATGGTTTGAATGGGTGTGAATCATGAAGAAACAATGGGGGTCATCATTTCTACTCTAAATTTTACGTCTTCAACAGCACCCTCTGGGAGAATCAGAACCATACATGAAATACCACATGTGGGACTAGTGTGAATAAAGCTCAGTTTTATGAAAAATTTTCATTTATTCTGCATTTTTTTCCATGCCAATAGCCTCTTCTCAATTGTTATGAAAGTAATAAAGCCCCAAATATGCATACTAAATCTGAAAAAGACATGAATAAACGCAAATTTGTGTGGATGGACAAAATGTAACGTAACTAACCGTAACATAACTAACCATGTTTTTGATGTTGTAGTTAAAAATGAAAAGATTTTTATCAATAAGTTATATATCAAATGACTTATCAAGATGCCAGAAATAGCATGAATACCAGTTTGTTTCAGTAGAAAACATGTTGAGGAAACTTTGAGGACAAAGACTTGTCGTTTTTTTCCATGTCCTCTTTATGTAACGTAACTAACCATTATTAAAGTTCTTGTTATTACCCACTAAAACATGTCGCATGATTTTGCTTGATGTTGTGAAGTAGGTGCCAGTCTAGAGAACTGACAGTACCAAAACAGAAAAATAAAATCAAAGCATATTCATGTTAGGGCTAAATGTTGATTAAAGTTTGTCATAAAGTGTAACGTAACTAATTATGGAATTGCCCATAAAGGTTACTTACTCTCTGGCGTCTTCCCTGTCCTCTCCCCAGGAGAAGCAATGTCCAAACTGAGAATCGGCGAACTCATGAAGACCACCAGACGCGGCCACACTGAAGTAGCCCCACACATTCTTGTTGCTGCGGAAGTTGAGTTCTGACACGGTACCAGCACTGGGTTTGAAGCCCTGGAAATAATAAGAAAAAAGCAAAATTTCACAGAAAAATCATGCTTGTTTTGGAATGTGATGCACATCACTACAAAACAATCCCGTTTCTGGCTAGTACACCTGGATTTTAGCCCAGCAACCAAAGTATTAGCCCGTTGGAGACAATTTGATTTCACTATAACACACATTTTCCATAGACCCGAGCATGAGTTAACTCGTACTTAGTCTCAAACAGGTTAAAGTTAAACTTCATTCTTTCTTTGCCATGTTTACCATTTTGCACAGATCTACAAACTACAATGATGATGAAGATAATTATACAGGATTTTTTAAGCCCTCCAAATGCTCTTACATATACAATACACTCATACCACATTAGGTGTACTGATTCATTCGCACATTTTATGTATAAAAGAACCATGACTCTTGTGCAATTTCAAACAACGATGAGGGTTCAGTTTCAATATCGAGATAACAAAGAGTTAAAAAGGCCATACCTCATCAGGATTTTCACTGGTAATTCTGCAGGCGATCACATGACCTTTTGGTGAGGGTGGTACAGGTGGGCTGGAACAGAACAAAAGGAACCAGTTAACGAACAAGAACTGAGAACAAATTTTTAGCGATATATTGCACATAATGTGTAGACATTACTGTACACCAGTTGCAGATAAATTTCAAAGTTGACATTGCCACTTATACAGACTACAATGACAAGAAGCTCTTTCTTGCTCAATTAGAGTACTTTAAATTAAAGTCCAAATATAGTTTTGGTCGAGCAGACTACTTTTTTGGTAAATCTTTCACAAAGTATTCTATTGTCACCCTAGACATCAGAAAACAACATCATACCTACAGAAAATTGATTATAGTGACAAATTATTATGTTTTGATTACAGGAGAGCATGTAGCAATATGTACATTACCTATGGGGAATGTCGCGCCCCCCCCCCCAACCACATTTTACATTTTGCGTAATTTCTCAAAAGTGCAACAGTTTCAGGAAGTTATCTAAAGAATATATTTGCAAAGAATTTCATTTTGTACCATTTACCAAAACTATACTTGGGCTTTAAAGCTGATCAGCTCTAACTATCGATAAATTTGCAGAATTGATAAATGGTTGAATGCTAGAATTGTCCAACACTGGGAAATCGCAGATCATTTGTTTTACATTACCTTATAAATGGTTAAACTTCAATGACTGATATTCTGTCTGAAATAAGAGACTTATTCATCAAACTTATTATTTTGTTTTTTCCAAAAGGCTGTCCATACTGCTTGTTTCACAGAAAGGTTGTGGTGTAGAATTTCCAAAAATTAAACACAAAGGGCAGATATGGTTTATGAAATGTCACAAAAAAATGTTTTTGAAGTCCTTAGCATGAACTCAAAGCTCACAAAATCTTATTCAGGTGGTTAAAGATATTTATATGTCTGTTTATGATTTCTGCAGTTGAAAACATTGGCTTTACTAAAGTGATAGGCTAACATTGTGGAGCTTCAAAATGTATAAATTGTCAAACTTTACTATCTGAGCTACATAGTAGTGTTTGAATGGACAAATAAACACCCTAGAATACATAAGTTTGGAAATGTATGCTTCCACTGGCAAGATATGAATGAATAAACAATTAATACTCAGGGCGAGTAAAAAATAGCCTAAATCCACACACAGTGAGTCTATGGGAGGAAATGGGCACGTGAATCCGGTCAACTTAAAATTTTCACTTTTTTGAAGCACTTAATAAACATTTTGAAATACAATTTTTTCAGGGATTTATTTTTAGACCTTATCAAAGACACTTGGCGAATGGAGGATTATGTAGCTCACTTTTTTAACAGTGGTAAATGTTAGCCAATGCCTTTAACCTGTTGAAGACCATTTGATTTTCGTAGAACACACATTTTCTATAGAACCCAAACCGAGATATCTTCAGACAAGTCTTCAACAATTTAGCTAACAATATTAGCTGAGGACTTTTAAAATACTCACTTATCAAAATCAATCGGTGTTTCAGTCCAAGGGCTCTCACTGTACAAGACTCGGATATCCTTGATACGATGCAGGGGAATACCCATGGCCACCTGTTGGTTACAAAATACTCCACAATATTACACAACTTCCAAGAAGTTGAAATTCATTCAGACATTGTCTAGCGGGTCAAAAAAGGCCTGAAGATTGGTGTGAATTGGTATCAAGCAGGGATATCACAGGATGCCAAGTACAGTGTATGGGACTACATATATAACAGGGTTCCCAGCAATGTATTAAAGGTCAGTGACATGATTGGGAACACTTGAAAATGCCCAAGAACCAAATGAGTTGAAATATACATGTATACCAACCATACACTAGCAGGAGTGGATCTCCCACCTGGGAGGATTTTCCTGTAATTTGTTTACTTAAGGAGAATCAAGCATAAACATAGGAGTATCTTAAGTTTATCCGGGGACGATAAAAATGAGCCCCATAGAGAGCCACACAGCAGGTTTCCGTGCTATGAGTGATGTTGACATTGTTTATTTTAGAATGAGTCAACGTTTGACTACACCATTTTCACATGAGAAACCTTGCGTTGTTTACTTGATTCTAGAGTAGTTTCAAGTCGAGGACTACCCCCAATCATGTCATTTACCTTTAAAACAAAATTACTTGACGGAAGTTTAAATTCCTGGATCATTATTTTTACCTCTTTTTTTGGGGGGGGGGGGAGGGGCTATGTCTATTTTTTTTTCCTTTCATGTTGATGGTATGGACATGAGGCAAGAAAGTTCACCACACTACAAACAAAATTCCCTCATTTTTCTTTGATTTCAGGGACTTTCTATAACTTCCCATATCAGAAAAAGGGGGAAGTCATATTATAGGTTATCCCTGATTTCCAGTTTGGCTCAGAACCCTGCAAGTTTTTCCAACAAGAATACTAAATTTTCGAGAGTGCTAGGAACACACATGATGAAACTACTAAAGGTGTATCAGTACAGTTATCTGACCAGCCACCAACCTTCAAGAGTAAAACCTGGAATCTGTCATTGCAGTTATTAGGAAGTGAATGTACAAAGTTCATAAGTTCATCTCACTCAGCTCTAAAGTGCAGCTGGTATTATGGAAAGTCATTAGGACTTTATACTGGAGGAGATAGTCTGACCTCTATCCAGTGATTTGGAATGTGAGGTATGCAGTAGGTCAGTCTGGGGGGCAAGGTTCAATTGTGAGTCTTATCAATTTAGAGAGGATGGAACATACATCTTTTTATGTCTTTTTCCCCTTGTGAACTCCAGTACATAAGAAAGTCTGGCAAGTACATGCTCACAGGATTATAAATCTTCATTTGTCAGTGGGGATTACCTCAACTTCATAAGCGAATACAAATATTATGACAAAGCAATTTGTTGTTTTCGGTTATTCAAAACCGTTTGGATATTGAAGTCCAGTCTCTGGATAGTAAAATAACCTTACTGACACAACACTAGAAACTACCATCTCAAGATGTATGATAGAAAACATTTTATGGATTGCTCCAGTGACAGTTGCTTCTGTGACAGTACATGTATCTCAGATGAGTTGCTACTGAGTTTCAAATTCGTAGTAGGATTAGGATTGAGGTAGAGGTTGAAATAGGGTTACAATTGCAGTTATGGTTAGTGAACGAAATATTAATTGGAGCAATTGTTGCCAGAGCAAATGTCATCAAATCCATGGAATAATATTCACTTAAACTAGAGAATTTTGTCCGTTAATTTTGGATGAGACATTTGCATTGATAGAAATGACTTTGTGGGCAATTCCGTGATTAGTTACGTTACACTTTATGACAAACTTTACTCAACATTTGGCTCTCACATGAATATGCTTTCATTTCTTTGTTTTGGTACTGAAAATTCTCTAGAGTGGCACCTACTTCACAACATCAAGCGAAATCATGAGACATGTTTTAGTGGGTAATAATAAGAACTTTAATTATGGTTAGTTACGTTACGTAAAGAGGACATGGAAAAAAATGACATGTCTTTGTCCTCAAAGTTTCCTCAACCTGTTTTCAGCTGACACAAACTGTGGTATTCATGCTATTTCAGGCATCTTGATAAGTCATTTGATATATAACTTATTGATAAAAATCTTTTCATTTTTAACTACAACATCAAAAACATGGTTAGTTACGTTACGGTTAGTTACGTTACATTTTGTCCAGCCACACAAATTCGCGTTTATTCATGTCTTTTTCAGATTTAGTATGCATATGTGGGGCTTTATTACTTTCAAAATAATGAGAAGAGGCTATTGGCACG
>JZLH01S0434981.1:0-12144 GCA_001188425.1 Eucidaris tribuloides
AAAATTTGGTTGCAAATCAAAGTTTGCAATGAAATTCCTTTCACATAGGTATAACGGTAGTATAGAAAGCTGATTTAGTAGAATTCCGACAAGTGGGAGAGTTTCAGAGTGAGCAATTTTCAGGGCACTGATAGATCATATAGGTCTATCTAAAAAACAATTGCAAAGAATTTCAATTTTTACCATTTACCAAAACTATATGTAGGCTTTAAAGGATAGTGACATGATTGGCAACACTTGAAAATGCCTCAAGAACCAAATGAGTTGAAATATATACACCAGCTGGAGTGGATCTCCCAGCTGGAAGGATTTGTCTCTAATTTGTTTACTTAAGGAGAATTAAGCATGAACACTAATTCTATCGGGGCACGATAAAAATATGACCCATAGAGAGCCACACAGCAGGTTTTCCTGCCACGATGGATATTGACATTAGTTATTTTAGAAGGAGTCAACGTTTGACAAGATTTTCACAGGAGAATCCTTGCATAGTTTACTTGATTCTGGAGTAGTTCAGATCAAGTTGAGGACTACCCCCAATCATGTCATGTACCTTTAAGGTCAAGGATCAGTAGTCAATAAATTTGTGCATCTATCTACATGGATAGGGTGTATAGAGGTGATGTAGTTTGGTGTGAAAGTAAGTTAATTTCTGTGGAACATTTCTGTAAATTAACCTAGATTAGAGTGAAAGGACAAGAGTTAATGTACTTTTGATATACATGTACCTTGCATATATGCAATGATAGAAAATGATGCCACATACTATTGTATAAGCCATATGACCCAAGTCGCCAACTGACCATGTGCCCAATACAAAGTAAGCCTAAAGGAATATTTCACTAATTCCTATATCAAATGACACTATATGAGCAATTCATAAATAGTAAATGAGGAATCTCCTTGCAGTAATTCTCTGTGATGTGATGTTACAGTAATTGTACATCAAAGCAGTAGACTGTGAATTCTCTTTGAATAGAGACAAGTTGTGAAGTGTTCACTCCGCTACTGTAATCTCAAGGATCAACACACTTTACTTGAAAAAAAACACACCTAAAGTTGGGGAATTCATTAACATATCCAAATCTCCACAGAAATTTCAATATTTTGGGGTTTGGGCATGCACATACTGTATATTGCAGTATTTATCTGTACACCGATAATGTCCTTCACATTTTTTGAAAAGGCAACATTGTGAAGTATCAGTTCTAGATTTAATAAAATAACCTATTCGTATTTGCCAGCCTCTTTTGTCTTTCACAATGACACCAATTTAAAGGCAAGGTTCACCCTGACGTCAAGTTGGTTTTAATAAAAGCAGAAAAGTGAGAGAAACATTTTAATGAAAGTTTGGCGAAAATGCACCAAAGAATAAAGGAGTTATGAAGTTTCAAAGTTTCAAATTTGTGACGTCATATGCGAGCAGCTCCCCATATGTAGCGTAATATCAATTCCATAAATTGTAATTTTTAATGGTTTATGATAATTGAATGGGTTTTTTTTTTAGAGAAGCCTGTATAAAGTAATGTTTCTGATAATATATTGAATGCACTGGTAAAATCATTTTCAAATTTCTGAGAAAACGGCACTTTATGGAATTTATATCACACAACATATGGGGAGCTGCTCGCACATGACTTCACAAATTGAAAACTTTAAAATTCCATAACTCTGTTATTCTTTGATCAATTTTCGTCAAACCTTTGTTAATATGTTTCTCTCATTGTTCTGCTTTTATTAAAACCAACTTGATGTTAGGGTGAACCTTGCCTTTAACCATTTTGTTGTGAAAAATGATGTGCTGTGCATGTTATATTACAAACTAACGTTGTATTAAAATGGTTAACTGACCCTGAAGATCCAAAACTGTTTTCAATTTATAGGTATCAGCTAACTGTTTTGTGTCATTTTGCTGCAGAAACAGGGTCACTTTTGTCTGCATTTGCAACTAGATGTTGATATGATGATAAAATTGAAGTAATTTCATTGTTTTCCAAATATTTGACCAGTAAGCAATGGTTGTGAAGCAAAAGTATTATTTTAACATGAATGCTAGCATGTTGGCATGGTTATTTCAGGGAATAAGAATATTCTTTTTCAGAGAAAGAGGTTTGAATAGTGTTTTTAGGTGAATCAAAACTTACCAGTTTTCATAATAAGTTAACCGGTTTTGGAAATAACCGAAATGTTAAAGCTCTATTACAAACTGTATTCTTTCAGATGCCGCTAGAGTTAACAAGAAGTTTTGTTGAGAACCGAGACCGCACCTACACACCGTACACCACACCCAAGGTGGACGTTGAGCACATAGGCGACCCATTCAGGAGATCATCACCAGGACAAATCCCAATCAAACCATTTGAACTGAAGACTTTCTTGAAAGTTGGTAAGTATCCTGATCACCAAGTTACACTTGACATAATTTGTATTTGTGTTAAAGGGCAGTGACATAATTGGGAGAAATAAGATATGCCTCTTCAATCAAACTGGTTGAAAGATATATCAATGAATACACCAGCTAGAGTGTACCTCCTGGCTGGAAAGATTTATCTTGAATTTGTTTACTTAAGCCGAATCAAGCATGAACATTAGCATTTTGTTTCTCTCAAGCCTCAATAGAAAAAGAACCTATAGAGAGCTACACAACAGATTTGTCTGTCACAAGGCATACAGATGGAAGTAATTTTAGAACAAGTCAACTTTTGATTTCCAAATGTTCACAGTAGAATCCTTGCATAGTTTTTTTTTTATTCTAGAATAGTTTCACCCCAAGTTGAGGTTAACCAACGGTCATGAGACTTGGCACACACATCAATCTGTGGTATAGATGTGCAAGACACATTTTTGGAAAGTGTTGAAAACTGCATTCCCATGGTGATGGCATGTTATTGCAATAAGTCAGGGACATAATAGGAAGGGGATATTAATCACCTTAAGTGATATTTCTAGTTTTGAATTGGCAAGGGAGTGTAGATGTGTGTCAGTCTCTTGTAACGCAGTCAAACTGTTTTAGGTTATGTAATATTAAAAGCTGTTTATTTCATTTATCTAATTGTTTGGGCAAACCCTGCATAGTGTCATATCCGGCGAGATTTAATGTCTACGTTTCTCATCCTTTCTCACCAGGCAATACACAGACAGATCAAAAGGAACCAACTCCTTTCATTATCGAGTGGATTCCTGACATTCTGCCTAAATCACGGATTGGTGAGCTGCGCATCAAGTTTGAGTACGGCCACCAGAGGAACGGCAAGCTGGAGAAACGCATCTTACCGCCACTGAGCGATGATGGCAACGAAACACAATCAGCAGTTAATCAGGTGGTTGGGTAGCCACGTTTGATTTTAGGACAATATGTGTGGACTCAGTATTTGTGTGAATGAAGGCACCCCACCCCCCCCCCTTCCACAACCTAATTACATGTTTTGAGCAGTTAGTGAATTATAGTCTAAACAGAGCAGAACTCAAGACATCAAAGAGTCAGTGGAAAGTGCGCCATGTGCACTCGAATGATCATTTGAAGGGGAGAATCAATGAAATATTCTTGTAAAGGAATGCCGGACTTTCTTAAGTTTTCAGGCAAATACATGTACTGTACCAAAAAAGAGTATCTAACTATGGCCTGTAGGGTTGTAACTCTATTGTCCGTCAACGCTGATCTTTTGAGAATCTTGTTTGGGAATGGTTTCCAGGTGCACTGTTGTCTTTTACACCATGAGCTCTTGTCTCACAAGTCTGGACCATTTGCAGTGGCATTTTGGGACTAGCGGAACCAGCAGAAGCCACAAGCAGCTGTATCTTGGGAGTATGGAGCCTGGCAAACCAGCGTGTCCAGATACTTTACAAGCAAATCCTGAATAAGGTGTGAAGAATGTGCTAATGAGTTGTCCTTATGCAACTTACTATGTGGGTACTCCCATATTTTTGGTCTATTATTGTGAAGAATTGACAAAAGACAAATAATATCATGAAGGAATGCTCAAGATGGTGTGCATATGTAAGGTCATTTCTGATCATTACATGACTCGCTGCTACAGGCTTATGACGGGTACATTTATAGTAATTTTGTTTGTCCTTCAAAATAAAAAATGATTGTCGTTTTACTTTTGGTTGGTGTTGTTGCGATAAGTCTGGATATAATAATGATGATGATAATAATAATAATATTAATCCATATGATCTATATTGCACCAAATCTGCTCTTCGGAGTGCTCTAGGCACAGTGTATGCTATAGAATTTAGGGGAGAGTTGACATATGGGATAAAAATGTAATAATCAATGAGAAGCATTAAACAAGTAAGTTTAAAGGGGACAATTCAGGCTCTGAATCTTCTTCTTCATGTGGGTCATTATGGAGTTTTAGAGTTTTGCGATGTAGCACATGACGCGGAATCTTCTCTCCTCTCATACAGCCTTCTCTTTCTTTCCCTGTGTCGTGAACTGTCTTGCAAATAGATTTCTTGTTGCAATGCAACCGATACAAATTTTTACCAGGGACGTTCGAGTGTGTGCGTGTTAGCGTATACTATGCAGTATGCCTTAGCATTTGCACAGTCTAACATCCCTGGTTCCACGCAATTGTAGTACAGAATTTCCCTCAATCAAACTTGGCCGCGTTGCCCGTTTGGCAAAGACGTAGAATCGGCTGAGAACGGTTGTGAAATTAAAGACGACGCAGAATCGACCTAGTTGAGCTACCTCGCACATGCGCAGTTAGGCAACATCAGAAGATTCCGCATCACGGATGAAAATCTAAAACTCCCTAATATTATGTTATGGGAGTGCTGGCAGCTTGGGTGTTATAAACCGCTCATTTTCTCTTGGCTTCAACAATTTCTCCTGGCTTCTGGTGTTTTAGCTCCTTTGCTAATTGTACATCACCAGACAGGTCGCTTAGCTGGATACTATGTGTTGCATTCTCCGAGGAGCTGACATTAATCACAAGGTCCTTGAGGGAGGTATTCAAGCAGGCTTTGATTTGCTTCTTTTGCCCACCAATTGTCCTTTTACGGTATGCAGCGTTCATCTCTCATATGCACAACATTGCATGTCTGTTCGTAGTACAATTCGTCTGTTGCAAAATCAAGGTAGCACAGTAGACTCTCGCCATAAAGAACACTGATTTCACAAAATGTCATTGTAACAGAGGAATTTTTCTAGTCCCCAGGTTGAAATTTCCCTTAATTTAGAATTTACCGTAATTAAGCACAGAAGTAATTATCTGTACCCCATAAAGTAGGTATATTCTAAAAGCTTACACTTCACAGATTATTTTAATTTGAAAGTAACAAATTTGAAAAATATGCCTTTTTTACCCCACCTTAAATGTTCAGTTTATGTGTGAAAGTGAGACTTTTAAAGGCACTGTATAACAATGTTTCCAGTTTAAAAAATCTGAGCTACATGATTCCCCATGCTACTAGTGTCTTTGATACAGTCTAAAAATGAAGCCCTGAAGAAATTGCAGTGCAAAACAATCATTAAGTGCTTTAAAAAAGTGAAAATCATTGAGAGACCATTCCAGCTTTTCTCCATAGACTGCTGTGTTGCAGAATTTCCTATCGCCCGATATAAAATTAATGTGCCAATTTGTATCTGCACGTATTGTACTAGTGACAGCATAACTGTCCAAACTTTTGCATTCTATGGTGTTTATTTGTCCATTCAAACACTGTCAGATATGTCAGATAGCAAAGTTCGACAATTTTTTAAACGGGTCTTCCACAGTGTTACATAGTGTCTTTATTTATTGGTCCGTAATCACTAAGGATTTACTTTGAGCCCGGGACTTACACATCTTGGTTAAACCTGGTGTTGAAGTAGGAAGACTTGCTTGTATCAAACATAACGTACTAGACCATGCTCTTTCTGATCAGTTACAGGAGAACATATTACCTGGACGTTTGGTCCTAATCTTCTGAATACATATTTTATGTTATATCAAAGGAATTTGAAACCATAAGATTTATATTGATTCTCTTTTTTTTTTACTTTCAAACGAAGCACCTTCCATACTGAAACATCTTTTTGTATACCATGTCCAAGTTGAACCTGCAAGAATGTGGACCATTATCTTAAAAGCAGGGTTGGGCCAATTACATTCCTAATTACATTCCTAATTACATTTTTGAGTGTTGCCAAGGACAACAAGCAGGTGTTAATTAACATGATAATAACCTCTTCTGGCTAGGCCAGGCAGGGTTTTTTTCATGGTGATTTGCACCTGGCCAAGAATGTAGTAAGGAATGTAATTGCCCATCCCTGCTTAAAAGTGTACGAAATTTTTAAAGTGTCAGAGTTAGGCTTTTAGGTTTAGATTTTGAAATACTGTTTAATAATATAAAGAGTATTGTCCTGCTCTTTCAAGCCAGGTTGTCCTATTATCATAGAAATATGTGAGCAGTAGCTTGATGCAATGTCAGAATTGGACTGATCTGTTGTTGGTAATACTGGGATCACTGCATATATTTTATTTATTAAAGGGCGATCAAACTCAACTGTCCCTGAAAGTTTGATCACATTAAGATGTTGGTGTATTTTTTTTTGCAAATTGTATTTTAACATAAGTTTGTGATGTTTTACTTTCTAGAGACACTTTCAAAAGTCAATTCTAGTGTCTTTTTTGACATGAATAAAATCCCCCGAGTAAATAGTCAGCTTGTTATGTATAATATCAAAAAGAAAATGCCGTAGAGCCAAAGAGTGTGCCATGGTATTATACCTTCAGTATTGAAACTTATCATGTAGTATTCAGCATACATCATTCATGAAACTGTATTGTAGATCATTACTGTATTTATTGTTTTTTGTCAATCTACTGGTTATGAAAAAAAATGCATGTATACTGTTGGTTTATGGATATGTTTGTGGGGCATCATCATTATTTTGAGTTCACTGATCACACAGCTCCTTGCGCTTGAAACTACTCAATTGCGCTTGAAACTACTCAATTTACAAAAATGTTTTTGTAGGCAAATTTGTATTTAACTTGCATGTGCTTTTCTTTGTACAAATGTATAAATTAGATAATATATTTGTACATATATATATATATACCTATACATGCATATGTTTTATTTATATGGCACAAAAAGTTGTTACAGCTGAAAATGCAGGTTTTTTTTTCTGGTTGGTGTGAACCTAATATTTGAATTGCAGTGCAGATATTATTGAGTTTGTGTGATGCAGTGTTGTTTATTTTGTACAGTAGGAAACAATGTACTGGTATCAATGAATTACCCAACTGAAAAAAAAAATGAATTTGCAATAAAGCATAACTGATTCAGAAGTAAAACAATGCACTGGCTCACATACTGTATTACTATTAAATGTTTTGTTTTGTAATTTTATGATTGATGTTGTGTTGTCAGCACGCAGGTATGGTAAAGTGACATATTTGTCCAGAAGTAGAATAAATGCTCTTTGATTTTTTCTGCAAGCCGGGCAGAAAGTGCCAGTGGTAAATTATCACATTTCTGGGGAAATATTTATCCAGAAATTGGACATTTTAATGCCCCCATGTATTCTCGGATGTGGCGTGATTTATAACAAATATCCAGCTACATATATAGTGTTTGGAGCTCCAATGGGGTTATCTCCTTTTACTTTTTATTCACTTCATATAACTCTTTGCAATTGGGTTTAACATTTTGTTTTTTGCCACTTTATCATGAAAAATATAGCTACTGCAGGAAGTATTTTCCATCTTCAAAGTCGTACATATAGTAAAAGTGAAATTATTTTTGGTATTCATAAACTAGCATACTAACATCCATAGTGTGTGTTGTGTACATGTACGTGTGGTGTTTGTATGTGTGTGTGTGTGTGTGTGTGTGTGTGTTTATGTGTGTGTGTGTTTGTGTGTGCATGTGTGTATACATGCGTGTGCGTGTGTGTCGTGTAGAGTGCATTTTTTCACTTAAGTGGTCTCAAATAAATTATTTCAATATCCTTGATAGTTCCTCTTTGCAGTTGACAGGGCACAGAAAATATCAAACTTTTCCTTGTGTCCACCTTAAAGCCATTCAATATTACACTCATGCTCATAATTATGGAATATTTTGTTGATACTTAAGTTCTTTCTCCTATATTGTCCAAAATTTTCAAGACAAGTGTTTATTTCACAAAAACGCAGTATGTCAAGCAATTTTTGGATTTCATGAGATGACTAAAGTAAAAACTAAAGTACGTTTGAGCGCAATAACAATTATGTATAATTTTTTTTTAAATAAACAAAAATTATGAAAAAAGTATTAAATTAAAGTAATTGAAAAAACAACACAAAAAACTGATAAATTTTAATCTAATGTCACTTATCATCAAATTAACATCAGAATTCTCTGTTACAAGTCTAATAACGTGCGTAACCACCACGCGACTCATCAACTCTGAATACCGCCATTTTTAAACACGGGTTTTAGCGTCAAGTCGGACGCTACCAAATGCTCAGCAGTCCTGAAATACTTAGATTATACTTGTTTCACTTGGGGTGAGCAAATATTTATCCCAGATGTACCGTTCATGGAAAAATTGCAACTTCTAAAATGTCTCTAAAATATTCCATGATTATGAGCATGAGTGTATAAGAACAGCATGACCTCAACCTCTTTGAATTTTATTGACTCAAAAACAATGGGACAGACCTGAAACTACTTGAGCTAATTCTAGGGGTAGAGTAGACATAAATAAATTTGACAACTTGGGGTACCCATCAACAAACAAAAACACACCTATACACAAATGTGTGCAAACACACACACAAACACATGCATGTTTCCACCGTTGATCAAAGATGTAATTTTTGATCGATTACAGACTATGCAAATGAGGACGTTTGTGTATGATATTCTACCACCAACCGCGGACTCACTCTATTGCAACCGGGGACGCCAATGTGTATAAAATTGTGTGTGTGATTTTTAAGATGCAATCAGGGACCATTTTGCGTGCAGTAAAAAAAAAGATGATGATGATGCCCTCATAAAATTGCTTTTCAAATTTGCAATCGTTTGCACTAGGTCTAGAAACGCGGACTCTCCCCGTTTTCTGGAGGGTTCCCGGTCTGAATGTGGAGGTCATACTTACGTCCCCGTTTGGTAGCATTCACAGACACACACACATGCACATGCACACGCACACGCACACACACACACACACACACACACAGATAGACACACACACACACAGACACACACACACACACACACACACACACACACACACACACAGACACACACACAGCACAAATAAAACTAAAGCAGTAAAATACACAATATGGTTACTACCAGCAGTTTAATCTATCTAGGTGAATTCCTATTGCACAGCTGTTGTCAATGTAAACTACAACAGATGGTTTGGTACCACCAGAGCTCATAAAACTACTGTAAACATTGTGAAGGGGTTGAGTGTTCAAGACTACAATTGCTGGGCTGGAACTGACATGCCCACCAAATGTATGCAAATGTATTCAAGCATAAGAAAATGCCAATAGTCTGTGGTCTCTGCATAATGGGGTACTCTACTAGGTGGGAAAATTTCAGTACGAAAGATAAAAGTCAAATTCAATTTTACAGATTTAACCAGAGTACCCCATTAAATGTACTCAATATGCAGAGACCACTGTGTCTGCAAATTAGTCTCAACCAAGATACAGAATGGTGCAATTTCACTTTAAATTGAGCTGTGCTTTCAAAAGAATGCACTTTGCTGGCTTGGTGGGATAATATTGTCAACTGAATTTTAGGCGATTTTAGTGAATATTTATTTCGTCATGCCATTATTCTTTCTTGAAATCTGGCTGATATTTGATAATCTGATTTATCATTCCGGTGAATGTAGATTTCATACAATTTCAAATTGGCCTTTCTAATCTTTTCAATTACCTCCAGACCGTTTTCATTGCTGACAAACTAACATATTCGCGGTATTGTTCCAGCCAACCAAAAACTTCTGAATTGTCACATTCAATCCATATCTCATTAGTGTGTTACTCACAAAGCTTGATTATATTTGTGGAATGTCCAACTTGAAATTCAGTTCAGTTTAACAAGGACCACTTTTCAGTTGGCTGGATGAGAGAATGAGACATAGATGTTTATCAGTGATGTGTGACTCGAGTCTGGTCTTGGACTCGAGACCAGACTCGTGTCGGTTTTTGCCGGACTCAGTTTCGGACTCGGACTCGAAGGTTCATGACTCGGTCTCGGACTCGGGGCCCGTGACTCGATGACTCGGCAACAAGTCCGGCACGAGACCGGGGAATTTTGGCGCTATAATATGCCAGTTTCCGAAACTGAGTTTCGTATTGAAACGGGTATTTCACTTTCCACTCGCCGAAATTTCACCAAAACTTCACTTAATATCTCCAAATATATTCAAAATCACTCACATAAATTTCAGCCAAATGTGATCACGGAGTATAGCAGTCCTCTGCCTGGACTGTCTTCCGTGTTTCTAGTTTTGCCATACATACATATGCGTTATGTGTGTGTACGTATACCAGTGATCTCTACACTACACTCACACAAATTGCTGCACAATCAATCAATCGTTATCTTCTGACCAAACTAAAGCAAGATGAAGCAAAATGTGAAATTTGTCACTGCCATATGTCGAACATTTCAGATGAATACCAACTTTAGCTAGCACTTTGCAAGGATGATAATCCCTTTCAACATTTTTAAAATGTATCAAGTAATGTTGATCTCAAAATTTATTATTTAGTTTCTTTGGAGATGTGTTGGTACTCAGGTAATACTATGGTAACTCAACTTACAGACAATTAATCTTTGAAACATAATCTCTGATATATTTCATGTGATATGTGTGTCTAATAGACTATCTTCAGTTCACCCGATCTAGCAAAATATTTTCTAATATTACAGTTCCACATATTGAAGCTTTTGGGGATTTTATTTTTTTTTTTAGCTTACAACAGGGAAGGTGCTGAGAAACAAGTAAAAATGTTACAAAGTGATTGATGATGCGTTTTAAAGAAACAGAAACGGTGACCTTCTTAATAAACTTCATGTAATTTTAAAATTAAAGTAACTACATACTTTCATTTTATACATTTGTGCATTATATTTTTTTTGGAAATTGAATGATTTGTTGATTCATTTAAATGATTCTTTAGTAAGTATAGATATTTTGAATAAGAAAATTGTTTCTGATTATGTAATACATTTGCACATGTGCCGGACTCGGTCTCGGACTTGGACTCGGAAAGGCCGGACTCGGACTCGGACTCGGACTTGGACTCGGAAAGGCCGGACTCGGACTTGGACACATCACTGATGTTTATTCATGTTACAATAAACGTTGTTGGTGGTCATATGCATTATATAACCCGAAAAGCTATTTTTATCTTTATAATACCATGAAAAAGTAGTTAAAACATACCAATTTACAGCACTTTTGTGAATTGTAATATTTGTCGGATCTCGCCTCTCATCTCTTGGGGATTTTCTGATGTTTGTGTATTTCTTAATTTGTGTACACATGTATTTTTATTTAGGTATTATTCATTTCAATTTTGTTATCATTATTGATATCAATATCATTGTTATTATCATCATCATCATCATCATTATTATCATGATACTATCATTATTATGATCATCATTATCCTCACCATATTTACTATCACCATTTCTTTGGCACATGTACAATCTAAAATACAAAAGATCAGTGTACATTTTTGTGGAAGCAATGTTAACATTCAGTGATAAAAACTAATACATGTATATACAAAACACTACATACAACAAACTTCATGGGGGGGGGGTGGGGGACTGGGTCACTGGGCTCGGTGTTGTGGACTCGACAGCCTCCACTTTCCCTATCACAATTCAAGCAAGTACGTTCTCTGTTTCAATCTGTCATGAGAAAGACACATCAAATTTAAATTACAAGAGACTACTTCTGAACAGTAATGAAAATAAATAAATACAAATGAGTAAATAAATAAAACAAGTGATTGCAAAAATTACAACCATTCAGTGTGATGAGTAATCACAATACAGAATTCTATTCTACAGCATGTATCAAAAAAAAGTAGACACTTAGAAAAAAATTATTAAAAATTGTTTTCGTGATTTTGAGATTATTTTTTTATATGAATATGTTACCTTGGACCTAAGCTA
>JZLH01S0434992.1:16568-29183 GCA_001188425.1 Eucidaris tribuloides
CTAACTTTTCGCCCAGGAACTAGTGTTTAGGGTCCCGATTTTGAGAGAAGATTATAATTTGTCGATAGGCTCGATTTTTTTTATTCATGACTACTACGTTGTAGTAGTCCATGAATTTGTTCGACAGCTCCCATGCGTGCGGTATATCCGTAAGTTTGTCGCGTCTGGAAGTGTTGTCACGCCTTATCATTCCGTTACTATGCCCGTAATCACGGAGCGCATTACGGTGCACGTTCCGCAACAATAAAAAGATGCTTTTTACCGTTTTCTTGGAACGTGCATGTGTACACAAAGTCCCTCCGTGGGTAGTATGCTGTATCATGTATTTGTACAGTGTCTGTCTAGATTGAAATTATATTATATTTATATATTCAGTGTTATTCATTATTATATGCACTTGAAATATGGTTTGCTCCGAAATATATGTTGATGGTATAGGGCCTAGAATATCTTGTATCTTTATCTTAGTCATTTGTAACTGCATACTGCTAAATATAGGAAAAAGGGATCAGTGGGTGCACCCCCCGCTGTTTTTTTTTTTGTTTTCTTTTTTTTTGTTTTTTTCTTTTTTTTTTTTTTATTTTTTTTTTTGCCACAAAACAATGTTAGCATCAACGTTTTTACTGTTGGGGGGGGAGGGGTAATTATGCAAATACTTGTTAAGGCGTACGTTTAACACGATAGTTGTTAAGAGGTACTCATTTCACAACACAATACTTGTTAGGGCGTAGCATTCATCAGAAAGGGTTAAATTACTCGTTTAGGTACCTTTTGAAACCTGATGGTCACGCATGAGTATCCACTGTCAAGGAGTGGCCCCTGGGGTCTGAGCAGAGTTGGACGTACACGGTGATCACATTACGCCCATGCTTTATCAAAAAAGTAGAACTAGAGAGAAAAACAAACAAATACATAAAAAACCTTCATGATCTTGAGGATTTATTTTGATATCAAATATGCTTAAACTTGGACTAATAGTAAAAATGCTTAAGCAATAACCTTAAAACCTTAAACCTTAAAAATTACAAAATAAAGAAACATTAATATGTCTGAAATAATTCTTCAACTAAATAATACCATTACTAAGCATAACAGTAGAACGTGATTTTGAGTAACGCGGAAAATCACGGAAAATGGAAATCTTGAAAAACGGAATTTTGATTTTGTAACACCGAAAAATGAAGGCCTTAGTATAGCTCTTCTCTGAGCATGCCAGGGATTAAATATCTGTGCACATCAGCTGAGAGCTTCTGCAGCACCGGTCTGTGAGGCATTAATTAAACTAAGTTCAAACTAAGAACACAGTTCTGTGCACAAATGCATTTTTGGCCGATTGCACAAACGTACGTTGTGGTCACGTATGTATGTGAGATATTTTCAATACCAACAGTGTCGTCAGATAGCTTACATGTACATGTAGGTCCAAGTTTAAATATTTATATCAAAAATAATCTCAAGATCATGAAGTTTTTATGTAATATTGTTTTTTTTTCTATTAGTGTCTACTTTTTTGATACAGCATGGCCGTATGTGATCACCGTGTTACGTCCAACTCTGCTCAGGACCACATAACTACTGTCAGTGTAGGTGCGAATCCTGAGGTAGACCTATTCTTTGAAAAAGTGGACCAACCAAAACTACATCAATTGGCTTTATTTCAATTAAATTTCAGTGGCTTGATTAGGCGTAGAAAATTTTTTCGTATTGGCATGATAACCCACTGAAAAAATATGGTACATGTGTACATACATGTATATCATGTAGGTACATGTAGGATTTTTTTTATTTGCCCAGTGTTAAACTGCATTTATAATGTTCATATTTTCAAGAATTTCATCAGCAGACACACTTTTCAAGGGTCCATAATCTTCAAATTGGAACCATTTAAACATAATCCACAGTTTTCTTGAATTATGTAAGAACGTAGTTAACCCAAGAACTGTAATGACACCGCTCCGTGATATTCCTGCATGAACCATGCATTGCTGTTGGTCGCTAACTTCATTCAGAGCTGTGAGTACATGAGCGCCACGTACTATGAGTGTACGGTGCGCACCACTAGCATGAAGATCATCATGCAGGACTCATACAGAATTCAATGGTGACTGTCCATGTTTTGGCCAATATTTTGTCCAAGATTTACTTTATTTTCATCAAATTAATAAGAATCAGGAAGACTACGTATTTGTGTGAAAATACAAGGATTTTGAACTTTTTTAGAACTGAGATTGCGAGGTCCCATAAAGTCCTGGTTTGCCGAGTCGAACTTATACATGAAATGCTATAAGTGGGACTACACATATGAAAAGTCACTAAATTATTTTCATTATTTGTGCAGGTTTGATGACATACACGTAGTGTAATGAATGGCAATTTTATGTACAGTAGGCCTAACTTAGTGGGGGTGGGGAATGGAAACACCGAAGGCGATATAATTCTACCCCTTCGTGGGGGAAAAAAGCTTGTGTCTTACAATTTTTGTGTCATTGTTAACTTAAAATGTGGAAAGTGTAAAGTTGCCCCCCCCCCTCCCCCCGCCCGCGCCACATTAAAGGTAAATGACATGATTGGGGGTAGTCCTCAACTTGGGCTGAAACGACTCTAGAATCAAGTAAACTATGCAAGGATTATTCTGTGAAAATCTTGTAGTCAAACGTTGACTCATTCTAGAATAACTAATGTCTATTGTCCCTCGTGGCAGACAAACCTGCTGTGTGGCTCTCTGTGGGTCTTATTTTTTATCGTACCCGGATAAAATTAAAATACAAGTATGTTCATGCTTGATTCTCCGTAAGTAAACAAATTACAGACAAATCTTTCCAGCTGGGAGATCCACTCTAGCTAGTGTATAGTTGGTATACATTTCAACTGATTTGGTTCTTGAGGCATTTTCAAGTGTTCCCAATCATGTCACTAACCTTTAACAAACTTTAATTGCTTATTTCCGCCACATTTACCTTTTGAATGGGATATTTTTTCAGTGGGTTATCATCCAATACGAAAAATTATTTCTACGCCTAATCAAGCCATGAATTTATTGAATAAAGCTCATAAATGTAGTTTTGGTTGGTCCACTTTTTCAAAATGTGTCTACACCGAGGACTTCGGCACTACACTAGTAGATTAAGTGGTCCTGAGGCGCGGGGGGGGGGGGCGGGGGGCACCTCTCATTGACTAGTGGATATCATGCGTGACGAAAGAAAATCGCGTAAAAAAAGGGTCTTTTTAAGATGGGGCACGTTACGAGGATGACGCGTCTGAAAAGTGTCTCAAAAACACTAAAAGTTAAAAGGTGCTGTACTTTCGCCCGTTGGACCATAAAATGAACGTCAAAAGGGTACCTTTTTAAAGATTAGGGCACGATCAAAACACTGAACTTTTGCCCGCAGGAACCTTACGTGTTTAGCGTCGGATTTCTTGATTGAGAAGATATAATTTGTTTGATAGGGGTCGATTTGTTCACTGGACCTACTACGTCCGTCTAGTTAAGTCCATGATTTGTTCGACAGTCCATGCGGTGGGATATCGCCGTAGTTTTGTCAGTTCTCGGGAATGTTGTTCACGCTTATCCATCGTAAACAATGCCGCCGTATCACGGAATGCGCTCTTACGTGCACGTTTCCCGGCAAAAAAAAAGATCCTTTTTACGGGCGTTTTTCTTGGACGTGCATTGTGTACCAAGTTGACCTCCTGGTTATCGTGCTATATGTTATTCTTGTGACAGTGTCGTCTAAGATTGAAATCTATATTATTTATATATTCAGTATATTTTCATCTTATATGCACTTGAAATATGCGTTTTTCCGAATATATGTTTATGATGTTATAGGCTAAATATCTTGTTCTTTATCTTGTTGCATTATGTTAACTAAATTTGCATACTGTAATATTGAAAAGGGATCAGCTGGTGGCACCTACGTGCCCAAACAATGTTTGCATCAACGTTTTACTTGCTGGAGGGGGAAGGGGGGCGTCAATTATGCAAATCTTGTTAAGTGGGTAGTTACACCGTACTTGTAAGTCGTACGCATTTCAACACACTACTTGTTTAGGGGTGCATTCAGAAATGGCGTAAATTCTCGTTTAGGGTACCTTTTGCAAAACCCTGTGGTCACGTATTAATATCCACTTTGTCAATGGAGTGGCCCCCTGGGGTCCTGAGCAGAGTTGGACGTAACGTGTATCCATACGGCCATGCTGTATCAAAAAAGTAGACACTAATAGAAAAAAAAACATATATTAACTAAAAACTTCATGATCTGAGGATTATTATTTATTAAATATTTAACTTGGACTAGCACTAATGTAAGCTTTGCTGATGACAGCTGTTGTATTGAAAAAGTATTTCATCATTACATACGTGAGACACAACGTAGCGTTTGTGCATTCGGCAAAAATGGCATTTGTGCACAGAACTTGTTTCTTAATGTATTGAACTTATTAATTATGCTCAAGACCGGTGTGCAGAAGCTCTCAGCTGATGTGCAAAAATCAGGTCACAGTCACGTTAAACTTACAGTAAACGCGTTTAAACTCGTTTTTTACGACGATAAAATCCTTAACGCAAAACGCAAACCGTTTAACTCCGTCAATACCCGCCAGGCGATTTTTTTCATTGCAAACATTATTTGTTAGATGCATAAACAGCTAAAAGTGAATGCTGCCATCTTCGGCCAAATTGGGGCAAACGGTCAATGGAAGTACGTACATGACAGGCGCGCCCATATCATACATATAAGACCAGGCATACTTCTAAACCGCGCGACATGTCTTCAAACATGAAAACAGTTAGCAAAAGTGCAAACCACAAGCATCAGTCCGTGTAAAACGCGTAATTACGCGTTGGATTGCCGCGCGAAAAGTACCAACGCGCACACAATGTATTCAAACATGAAACAAGTTTTGTGTACCACAAGCATCTCGTAGTTTAAAACGAGTCAATTACGCGTTTGATGCGGCGCGCAAAAGTACACACCGCGGCGCATGTCTTCAAACATGAACACAGTTTGTGTACCACAAGCATCTCGTCAGTTTTAAAGAGTAATTACGCGTTTGATTGGCCGGCGCGCGGAAAAGTACACAAAGAGTTTAACAAGGCACATCGAGGGCATACGTTTTTGTAAAGAGTTACTATAATTTTACGAGTATGACCGCCGGGCCATGCGCCATGATCTCAACACGAAACGTTACAAAGCGCCCGCAGTACTGACGTAGTATACAATGTTATACTGTAGGCATATAAACGCACGCCACGACATTATAATTACACGGGGATTAATCTTTACATCTCGCTCTTTGACGAAAACAAAAAAACGGAAAGACGTATGACGGCGTCCACATGTCTGTTTTGTAAGTTCCCTACATACACTTTTAAAATCAAAATATTTAATAACATTATGCATATCCGGATTGTATTCAACACCGGAGATCACTCTTATGTTCTCGACTTTTTGAAACGAACGAAATAATGGAAGATTTTAATGAGCGGTGTGCGTTAGGACTATAGATGTCTGTTTTTATAACTTTCGTAAGTATTTTAGCAAATTCAGTATATTTCATAACAGAAATTGATAATCAGTAATAAATGATGATAAATAATAATGATGATATAATATAATATAATAATACTGATGATGCGTGATAACAATAACAATAACGATTTAATTATTATTACTATGATTATTATTAATATCATTAGTATACATGAATGATAGGTGATAAGAGAACAGTAAGATTTACATTATTATTATTATTATTATTAATATTATTTTATTCTCATTATTACATGGTTTATTATTATATCGTCATATCTCATCATGTATTATCATTTAAATACAAGTTGTTCCCCATACATTATGATTAATTCGGGATACAATTTTACGTCTCGCGATGGTTAAATGAGAATCGAAACGAAAGGAGGATGTTTTGTGAGGGTGTCCGTGTGTATGTTTATAAATTCCGTACGTATCGTTAAATCAAGATGTTTATCACATGATCGAGGATTGTATAATCACTGGAATTATTCATATGATCATTTCATGCCTTTTTCACGAAATTACCAGTAAGCTATATCAGACTAGGAAAGGACGTGAGTTAGTCGCGGTATCTGTCACATGGTTAGGGTTGGTATTAATCACTGGCATGATCAATCTTACTCCTCCTACAATGAAGGAACTGACAATGTTTTCTCACTTTAAAGGCGGATTCATTCAGATTTATTTAAATCTGCATGATTAAGATTGCAATTAATACCAGAGATGATAAAGAATAAAATGAATTAAGGCTGTTTATGAACGGTGTCCGCGATGTACTTTTATAAACTTCGCTTTAAATGATATTTAATTAAATCATCAATAAGTGTATAGTACATGAGATCACATTTTTTCGTTCCAACTTTATATTAAAAGAAAAAGAATGGCATAAATTCGATATGTTAATGAGTGGCAGTGTCGTAGTTTTTTCGAACTTCGTGAGTATTTTAATAAATTCAGATTGATTTGATATAATCGAGGATTGTATTAAATACCGGAGATTAATTGCTTAGCATCCGCGACTTATTCGATACACGAAGAAATAATGGTAAATGTTATGACGAGTCGTAGGTGTCTGTTTTACTATCGGAAGTAGTTTTTATTTATATACGGAACATTAAGAAGTTGAAGAAGAAGAAGAAGAAGAAGAAGAAGAATGAAGAAGAAGAAAGAAGAAGAAGATCAAATTGCAGAAGAAATCTTGGCGTTTTCTGCTGCAGTCTCATGTTCTCTTCATGAATGTCATGACAATTCGTTATTCGTGCAAATAGTTCTAGCAAATCAATTTGGACATGCTGAAATAATCGTCTTGCTAACATCTAATTATCTATCATGGGTCTCAACATGTAAAATATTGGGCAGATTGTTCACCAAGGAAAAGTTCTAGATATTATATAGACGCGAAATTATAAATTGACGATGGACCTCTTCATTTCTCTTGTTAAATTTAATCATGAAAGTGATTGTCATTTTTAGATTAAGACAATAGGAAGATTAACACACTTCCAACTAAGGAAAAACTCGTAATAACAATATAATAATGATGATGAATAATGATGTTCATAGTTTGCGATCGATTTAATTACGTCATGACAGTATTATATATATCAAAATAAGGAAAACGGTGGTAAAAGTGTACTCGGAGTATATTAAGTTGGGCTCCTATATATTATATTTTTGTTACGTAATACGAAATGTAAGCGTGACTGGAATAATGGTCAGTTTCACATGCAATGTAATCTTTTTCTCTAGCAATCACGAAAGACGAATACTAAAGAAAGTAAAATGGAAAAGAAATTCTCGAATGTAAATGTTAGGGGGCAACGCCAAGGGGGGGGGGGGATAGGGGCAGCCGCCCCTATTTAAAATTTGTTGTTTCAAATTTGGGTCTGAATTTTTTTTGGGGGGGTGTCTCGATTTTTTTTTTGGGGGGGGGGCGATTTGCATCAGCGAAAATCCCCCCGCCCATCGGATTTCCCACGGACATTCGCGCTTGCGATTTTACCCTGGCGCCTGCCCTTGGGCGTGAGGGACCCGCATTTCCCATAATTAAGGTAATGTAAACACTCGCTAGATTTCTGCCTAATAATTTAAACATCCTAATAATTCACTTTGAACAATTTCAAGAGGAAAGATGGATGGATACAAAGAAGTCAGAAAAGGCAAATCTGAAAAGAAATTTTTTTTGGCTTTATATGTTTATTTACAAGCTGTTTTCACTGTGTGGCTTAGAAGCGAAGTTTCCCAATGCGAGACTGACGTCGTAAGTGAGAGCATGCCCCATTCTCCTGCTCCCTGCAACGGGTGGCGACAGGGTAATATCACTACCTTCGTCCACCAGCATGCACTCCGCCCCACCCCTTTCTTAAACAGCGGTTCGTTCCGCTAGTAAAGTCAAGCGGAATTGGAATCCCCACCCTAATCAAACTTCGACACTGGCCTCTTCGGAATCAGTCCAAAGTTTGTAAACAGCTTCAATAATTGTTGGGCAGAGCGCCGAAGAACAGTAATTTATTCTCCTTTACATGTTTATATAGAATATCGTTTGGAGGAGGGCGAATTGACGGATATTCTTGTGTTTGTGGTATCCTTTTTCGCGCAGTTTGTATTTGTTTGTGGTTTGCGTCTGTATGTTCAGTGTGTGTGTTTATATTGTATGTTTGTGTGTGTGTGTCTGTGCGGCGATGTCTGTGTGTACTGGTCCTGTTTGTGTGTCTGTGTGCATCTGCTGTGTATTTTGTCTGTTGTGGGCGTGCCGCGTGTGTAATGTTTTTATGTGCCTATATCTGGATCTATAGATATGTGTGCAACGGCTAAACGTGAAACTGTGTTTATGTATTCTCGGCGGTAACCGCTCGATCAGGGTCGCTTGAATTTAACTCTGCCCCCCCGCCCCCTCCCTCTTGCTGGGTTTGCTAGCCCGGGGTTGGGGCTTTTTTATTCATATTAACCACAGACTTCTGTAAATCGTTTTCTTTGTCGCAGTAGATGTTAACAATTCTATAGATCCCCGGGGCCAAATCGTGAAACGTAGTTTCCACTGACTGCGAGACATACGCCATTGCGCCGCACTCACTGCTCCCTTCACTTGGTGGTGATAGGTTAATGTCAATATTCACCTCCGCGTCCATGCAGCATGCACTGCCACCCGGATCTAATCACTTTCGAAATAGCCCTGACACCTGGGCTTCTTGAATCAGTCGAGTTTTGTAAACCGCTGTCATTTGTTCCAGGCTCCAAGAAAAAGTAAATTTATTCTGCTTATACAAAATTGATCGTTTGATAAGCAAATTGATATTTTTTGTGTCTGTAATGGCATGTGTAAAAAATTTGTTTGTCCGGTGTGCGTCTTTTATGTCTCAGTGGGTGTTTATGTAATTATGTGTGTGTTTCCTGTGTAATCTGTTGCGTCTGTCTATAGCCATACTGTTGAATCTGTGCGTCTACAGTGTGCCGTGTGTTAACATGTGTCTGTTAGTGTGTGTCTGTGCATGTGCGCGGTGTGTCCGTGTGTTAAGGCCTATGTCTATTTCTTGTGTCTGTGCTTGTTTTGTGTGTGCCATGTTTCTGTGGTGTGTCTTTCTGTTCATAACGCTACCCTATGAAGTCGCACGACCAATGGTAGAAAAGTGCAAATGTCATATGATATAAAGTATCCGAGTAAAGTTGTCCTATTGGGGGTTCATGATCTAAGTCTAACATGTTGCAAAAAAGTTTCAAATATTAATATTTTCACACATAAGTAGTTTCTTTCTCTTTTATATTTCTAAAATGTCGACTTTAATTAGGGTATCGTAGTGACGGGTCTTCTATGTATGTGTGTTGTGTCTGTGCCAACTGGCTGAAAGTAAAACTGTGTTGATGTATTCGGAGAGGCACCATACACAAGTCGCTCAACTCTGGTGAGCGTTATGCCTCCCCCCATGATTTGGTTATGTTGGCAATTTTTTTTAATCTTGAATAAGACAACCCCCCCCCAAAAAAAAAAAAAGAGGATGATAATAATAATAAAATATAATGCTAAGGGCGCTTGTTGAATAGACCAATGCTTATCTCGCGCGGTCGTGTAATATTCGTGCACCAATGCATTCAAAACTCAACATTATTCGTATATTAATGCTGTAATAATAAAAATATGTATCATACAGGTAGGCCGAATGTACATACGATATGTTAAAGGGACACATATCATCACACCGACATGTACTGTAGCACAGAACAGAATATAGACAAACATACAGACACACATACCGATTTCTGTTGTTTGATATCAAAAACTTCGCATAGCATTTACCGATCGAGAATTTGGTTGGGACTGATAAGGATGGGAAAGTGTAATTGAGTTTACGCTTACAGCTTTAGTATTTTATTAATATTTCAAAAGATCGACATACAATCATTCTACTTTGTGAATAATTAAGAAGATAAAACTTACGAATTGTAGCTTTCATTGTCTCGGCGCTCCATTCTTTATTAAAATAGAAAGGCAAAAGATCGATCGGTTATAAATAATAATACTTCATCACGGGGCAAAATTTTCCGCTCTCATACCAACAGTATATTCCAAGTATTCGTTTACATTTTCATTCTTTTACTCAATGTTTGAAAGATTTAAGATGGGTATCCACTTATCAGTGGATAATTAAATCGCACATCCGTTAGTCAGAATACTACTACATTTCCTGAAGCCACTCACGGATGATACAAACACATTGGAAGTACGTTCGATTCTTGTATAACATCGAAGACAAAAGTTTGATTCAATAGTACCAGAATGCTCCATCACTTTATCAAATAATTGTAAACTTCCTTATTAACTTACCCTAAGGAAATTACTGACAACAATACTACGACACAGTATTTCCATATTCTCAATTCTTCATAAAATTTGAAAGATGGAAGATCGATATCCGGCTTCGTTAGATTTCTCCATCCTGTTACCAATATTGAATCTCGACTATACTCACTCGAACATGCGAATCACATCATTTTTTGGTTTTTTTCTTTTTCATAAGAGTACTGCATTGTAAAATACCCGAGTCAGACTGCTTGGAAAGAAATACCGTTGGGCACCCCGGAGAAGGGTCAAGGTTGAGCAAATATGAGTCAAACTGAATTGGAAGTTTGGTCAACTTGACCGCGGGATGTGGTTAAACTTCCGGGTGCGCCCCAACAGATTTGTTCGAGTCAGACTGACCTGGATTTTGTAAAGAGTGTAAGAATGAGTTGGATTATAGTAGTGACATGAAAACAGGAATCAAACTGTTGGGCAGCTCGAAAAAGTCTGTAAAATCAACTGTCAAATCCAAAATAATCAATATTCAAAGTTTATTACATGAGTGAAGGTTTGCAGAGAGAATTTAGATGCAGATAAATTTGTGTTCATTCTTTTTATCAATTAGTGATAAATAAGATCAATGCTTAATCTGTTATTGTCTTTAAGTGGTCAGAGAATTATTGAACCAACAGGATTCGACCTGAAACGTGATATCCGGTCAGCGGCACAACACAAGGCCATGCTGGGTTACGGCAATTGCTACGGTTTACTTGTTACAATAGAGAATCCTCTTTACGTCCTGAGCTATTAGCCCCCTGCAGTCAGCCATGCAGTAGGAACGAATTGTATATAAATAAAAGGTTTGGGCAGAGAGAATTTAAGATGCAGAATAAATTTGCTGTTTCCATATTCTGTATTATCAAATTAATGATAAATAAGAGGAAATGCTTGATCTGTTATTGATTATTGATCTTATTATCATTAATTTGACAATACACAGTGAACAGAAAATTTATTCTGGCATCTTAAAAGTTTTTTGTTGGGCAATGTAAAAAATTGATTAAATATACTGTAATCGAAAATAGACTACTTATATCAAGAGAGCAAATGGCCGTAACCTGATAATCCAGTATTGGAATTTACAATGGAATAATAAAGCCTTATTAGTGTGCAAAAGTTAAATATTCAAATGAACAGACTGTCAGATTCAAACGGCAATAAAAGAGAAAAAAAGTTATTGATATTCGAGAAGTCAATTCGTATACAAATGCGTAGGCTGGGGTGCACTGGTGCAACGTGCACTCCCCCCCCCCCCGGAGCCATAGGATCTCGCGCGGCTGGCAAGCAAAACAGAAATTTGCACCATTTTTTGCTGCTTCAAAACGCTCGATTTAGCTTAACTTTAGTTCCACCTCCCTAACACAAAATTGTGCACTCCCCATGTCACTTAGTTTCAACCCAGTGGCGTATCTTAGGAAATGCCAGCGCCCGCGGGGCAGTGCTAAATTGCGCCCTTCCAACGATCGAAAGGGGGGGGGGGGCAAGTACTGAAATTGCGCCCTTTTCCTTCATTTTTCCATGTTTTTCTTCAAACTTTTTGCATTTTTTGCGCCCACCTTGAAAGTGACTCCGGGCACGTGCCCCCGCTATATACGCCACTGGATTCCACCTTCCAAGATGTGCACCTCCGGCGTGCCCTCAAACCAGCCTACGCGCTTGTATAGTTTCCATTCTGGTTAAAAAGTCTCACTAGGTATGGGAGAGCACACGTATCCAATTTGATAGTCCGGTATTGATCAACTTGATGAGAAGCCGTATCACGGAGTCTTTTTTTATGACTACTGGATGGAAATCGTTCACCTCTCTGTTTCTCTCTCGACCCCCACCTCCTAATTATCAATATCAGAGCATTCATCCGAGTGAACTGTAACAACCAGTAGCGCTGGACTCTGGCACCCCGCCACACACACATACCCACCCTAAGACAGTACAACAAAGCGATAAGAACCTTGTTGGTTAGGAATCATATTCACACCCTGTATCGTAGACATTTATTTATTTGGTATATACAGAATTGGGCAATGAATAAAAGGATACTTGAAGTTTTAAGATTTTTTTTTATCATCTGGCGTATTGAAACTTTACCTTCGAACGCGCCTTTGGTCTTACACGAGCCGAGACATGTCAGACATCAGCGTGGAGTATCGCGCGCGTGTAAGGCATATCAATCAATGATATTTTTCGTGCTACCCTTGGCTTTATAAACGACACCTATGTATCATTTTGCAGGAAAAATTTCAACGAATT
>JZLH01S0435025.1:25821-36290 GCA_001188425.1 Eucidaris tribuloides
AAAAAACCACAGGAATATCCTGTGGTATTTCCTGTGGTAGTCCTGTGGTATATGTCAAAAAAAAATCAGGAATATCCTGTGGTATTTTCCTGTGGTAGTTTCTGTGGTATTTCCTGTGGTACTGCTGTGGTATTCCCTATGGTATTTCTGTACCACATGGGTACCACAGGCTAAACTTCTGCAGTACCACAGGAATATGTGTGGTACCTCTTCATCCCTGTGGTATTTTTTGTGGTATTATACAGTACCATAGAAATACCACAGGAGTACCACAGGACGTTTTTTGTAAGGGAAAAATACCATCAAATATACAAAATTGCCAAGTATTGGAAAGGACTATAAAACCATTAAAAATGGCACATTAAACGTACAATATTGTCACTTTTTCGTGCTCTGCGGGAAAAATTTGAAATTGTAATTTGGCGTGCGGAGCGCGCCGAAATTTTTTGACATTTTCTCCTTTTGTCCCCCCCCCCCATCCGAAACACGGTTCCACGCCCCTGTCGTACATTGTTATTATACCTTGTATCTCATGTTCAATAACTTAAATTTTGTTTGTCATGAAGTTTTGCTTAATTTTCTATATTATTGTAAAGCGCTTTGATACATGTTTGTTATGAAAAGCGCTATATAAATAGAAGTTATTATTACTATCATCAATAATAAACTTTATTTTGACATCATTATAGAAAGATCCCTTCAACTCAAAATGCATGCGTTATAGTGTATGTTGCAATACTTTTGAGTAGGGAGGGTATATAATGTAAAATAGAATTGCCTTCAGAATCCACTTCAGAACCAGGATAAACATCGCATAATGACGAATCCTTTTAAACACTAGACATTACTCATCTCACGGGGAAAAAGTACCATCAAAGTACCATGGTAATTAGTACCATCAAAGTACCTTCCTATGGTAATTTCGTCATGGTACTACCATGGTAGTACCATGGAAAGTACCATGGTACTACCATGGTAGTACCGTGACGAAATTACCATAGGAAGGTACTTTGATGGTACAGGCATGGTACTTTGATGGTACACTTGAATCGATCGGAGAAAAAACACAAATTATTTAGCTTATTATTATATTTTCAACAAGGGATCGATCTAGATATCACCCTATACCCTAATACAACACCTACTTTACCTATATTTGCCTATCTCCTAACCTAAGTTCCTAAACCTATATCACTACCTACTATAACATACAGTTTACTCGATTCCTATATATATCGACATTTTATAGATACAGAAAAGTTGTGGTTACTTCATGTGAAATTGGTAAATCAGTCCTAAATTGTTGTATTTCCTTTAATTGCATTCTCAAAATGAGCCCATTTCATGCAAATTACAGCTGCTGAAATTTTTTACAATTACAATATTACTTAATCTACCATTACCCTAGTACCATCGATACCATGAAAGAACCATGTTTGTACCATACAAATTGCATTTACCGTGGGTACCATAGTTGTACCATAGTTGTACTGTGCCCCCAGTACCATCGCTGTAGATTTGCACCATCACTACCATGGTACAAACCTGATTGTACCATGCACATCCTAAAAAGTATGGTACTCACTTTCAGTACCGTGGTTTTACCATGGTACTACCATGGTATTACCATGGTATCCTGCAAAAACCCATGGTACCATGGGTACCATGGTATTACCACGGTACTACCATGGTACTACCATGGTAACTATGGTACTTTTTTACAAGGGATTGCTAAAAATTACACTCTTGAGTCTGTTGACACATTCCATTTAGGTTCACACTGCCGATCCGTTAACTCGATCAGGCCCGATCAAGCCAATTTTGGGCCCGGTTGGTCAAGATCGGCAAGACTATCGGGGTCAATCTAGATCGGGGTAAACTAATCGACAACGCTCTGGCTCCCTGCTCGAATGTGTTTGGCATGTTAAAAATACTCGAGAAGGTTACCAGAACGGTGTCGATCAAGGCAGACGGACGCGGATCATGGTAGATTGACCCGATTACCGGCCGAACCAGGCCCGCCGAAGAGGCCCAATATTGGCTTGATCTGGCCTGATCGAGTTGATAGATTGGCAGTGTGAACCTAGCATTAACTAAAGCACAGTCATATGTTGAAGCTTTGAGTAAAAATAATAACATAACGCATTACCTGGAAATGAGCAGACGAACGCACGGAACCCATACTCAGAACAAGTAGAATTTTTCTTCAGTATTGCCATAACATCACAGCTTTCGAAAGGTTGGTCTACACAGGGTCCTTCTTCGTTGATTAATATCACATCGCTCACGTTCTCTTTCAATTTGAAATACCCAGCTCGAAGATATTTCTGTTGCAAACATGCAGTTTTTGCAATAGATGGAGGAGTGTCTTTCTTCTCAACGCACAATCGAGTCCAATTAGCGTCATCGCGTGCTACCCGAAATTCTCTCCCACCAGTACCGATTCTTGTAAACTCGGATAGCGTTACGTTGTCATCTGTAAGTACAACAACAACAACAAAAATTATATGAACTATTTGAGTTTCATAGTAAATGCCATTATATCCCTCATTGTAAGTTTCTTGAATTTTGGTTGGTCAAACGTATGTCACGTGATGAAAAATAAACACACTATTCTGTGAGTCTGGGAGACAATCGTTCTGAAAGTACTATAGTAGTCGGAGAGTACAATAGTAAAGTACTATTGTACTCTTGACAGCGGGATCGCAATTTGAGCTTAATTCAAAAGCCGAATGAATCGTGTGTACAAACACAATGTACCGTACGCTAGTTTTTTTTTTTCCATGCGTGTGAAAGACATTATAGCGTGCTATGCCCGTATGGAAGTTTGGCAAAGCTTAAGATTAACACTGGGTTAAATTTGGGTAAAATTTGAGTTAGGATTATAGTTAAGATAAGAATGAGGATTAAATTAGTGTTTTATAGGTTTATGAAATTGGTACTCGACTAACTAGAGTATACGTTAATAGAATTGTATCCCTATCCGTACCGCACTTACTCGTAGGGGTTACCGTAAGCACATTTCATTTTCCTTTTTTTCTTCTTTGTGTAATTTCTCTGTTTATTCGATGACGGATATAACACAAATATATTCTATCCTGAGAGTATCTGTTTGAAACTATAACGCCTTCTGTTACGTTGACTGTTAACTACTTTCCCTCAGGGCTGCGCCCCTGGGGAAAATAGTACAGTCCACGTAACCTCGGGCTCGTCATAGTTTTAATCAGAGACTCTCGTATCAGTACATATTTGTATAATTTTTTAATAATGTGTATTTTTTGGGCTGTGCATATATAGAGCGTGGTAGAAATCTTAACTAAGATTAATGCTTTTATGCAATGATTAAATTACAGTGGCAAATTTACATAAATTTATTATGACATTTTACCAAAATTGATTACTTTAAAGCCCAAGTCTAGTTTTGGGGATTTTTTGTTATTTGAAAGATTTATGCCCCAAAGTCATAACCCTGCAATAATAGATTCTGAATGTCTTTAGATTTTTTTTTTAATTAATTAATCAAAAATCTCGGGGGGACCCCCCCCCCAAAATTTTACATTATAGCATCTAAAGGGTTAACAAGGCTTTAACCCTACTATTAACTGGGGGGGGGGGTTCGGAATTTGTACCCCACCCCCCGACCGAATTTCGCGACCATCCGCCACGCAAGAAATTTTTCACACAGCGTCACTCGCCGACTTTACTTTCAAGTCTTGCGCATCTTTTGAGACGCGCTTCGCCGAACAATCGACGTACGCGGTTTACGACGCTGCGCGACTTTTTATACATGCATGTTCAACCCCAAATTGCTCAAAACGGATTTCTGTACAGAAATCATGGAAATAGTGTTTCAGCCGTAAATCAGAATGTATTATTAATTTTTAGCTTTTACGTTGAAATGAATTGAATTTTATGGCTGTTTATAATTGCAAAATGTCCCACAATTCATCGAAAAAACAATAGAAACAAAGGTAATAAAAACAAAGAAATACTAAGAAATTCACAAAAATAAAATACCATAAGAAATTAATTTCCAATCGGCAAAATTTTGTGTAGATAATTGTTAGAAATGTCAGAAATGAATATTTGGCACCAAAAATTAGCATTCCTACTAAAGCTTCCTTTAAATGAGTTATAGCGAAAACAAAATTTCATCACACTTATTTGCATAATAATTACTTAAAAAATAGAAAAAAGATTTTTTTGAAACATTTTACTATAGCAGTCGTGTAGTTTACATCCGGCTCTATGCGGCACCGCAAATTTTCGCGCGATCGCCATCAGCAGCCGAGATCTGAAGGGGGGGGGGTCAAATTGACGCCCCCCCCGCCAGTAAAAACCTGGTCTGAAATAGCCGACAAAAACCAGTTAAATAGGTAAAACGTAACATGATGTTTATCCTCATCTGAAGAGCAGACTCAGCTCTTTCAGAATGAGTATAACTCAATATAACCTGTTTTTTGTCTTTGGTTATTTTTTTTATTAATTTAATGAAAAATTCGGGGGACCCCTGACATTTTTGACTAATTTTACATAAGCATCTCAAAGGGTAAAAAGGTTATAAAAGTTATAAATCATACTGAAGCGAGCTCGTCTGCTCTTTCAGATGAGGTATAACACGTGTAAGTTTAAAGCCTTGTTAACCCTTTAGATGCTATAATGTAAAATTTTGGGTGGTCCCCCGAGATTTTTCATTAATTAATTTAAAAAAAACACTAAAGACATTCAGAATCTATTATTGCAGGGTTATGACTTTGGGGCATAAAGCTTTCAAATCAAAAAAAAAAAATCCCCAAAACTAAACTTGGGGCTTTAATTGCGTTTTATTTCAAAATTGAATTCCGATCAAGGAGACGATACAGAGCAGCCGTTCATTTTCGCTTCCGTACACTGCATGCTAGTGCGCATCTGGCTGCCTGAGGTCACTCTGCGTCTGTAGAGTTTCATACGGCGCCGCCATGTTGGACATGATATGCATGCTGAGTGGATATATTGTGTTTTGGCATGAAAGTCAGGTGGCGTTTATTGAGTTTTGCTACTAATAATACTGTGTTTTCTAAATCACCAAATTAACGGTTATGTTAAATTTGAAAAAGATAATTAAAATGAACGCCAGTTGATCCTATGGCTACATAACATTTCGTTTTCCATTTTGAAAACAAAATGAAAAATTGACGTTTATTGGATTTTTGTCTTGAAACTTTTCATTTTTATTTTCCAAAGGCGCATGTACAAGCTCGGACAAGAAAGGGCGTTTTTCCTTGAAGTTACAAAGAGGGACTTATAATACATTATACTGCTATGTTAACAGCATTAAAACCTTTCTTTGTCTTGGTCTGTGAATGTGCATGTGGCTGTCAGTTTCGAAGACGAATAAAATATGTACTTTGGTACATCATACAGATCATAACATCTGCTTTGTCAGCAGAAATTTCGCTCTTCCGCATCGCCCTTCTTAGGACAGCGCCATGTTCGTACGGTTTAAGTGACAACAGCGAGATTTCTAAAAGATTTATATTTGGTATAGATGCTTTGTGAATGTTGCTGAGAATTAGCCGCCGCAATTTATTTTATCTCCTACGTTTGAAAACGATTGGGCGAATGTTTTATTACTTTGATATTTTGGGGTGAATATCTAATCGTATATTTTCATATTTAGACCTTGAACAATACACTTTTCACAAATATAGACACAAATGAAAGGTTGGACAAGACAAACATAGTAAATACGGTAGTTGAAAGAAGTACGGCATGACACGTTTCACTGAAATCAAAATTAGATAATGATAACAATTATTATCATTTTGAGGAGTATATTAGATGCATATTACCCAATCAAAACACAAAGGATCAAGAAAGACAAATGGTTCTCTGCCACTCACAAAGTTAACACGGGAAAGTAGAGAAATGAGACACCCAAGTGATCAATTGCCATTGCCCGGTGTTTAAAAGAAGCCCTATTATGAAACCATGTTTTAACAACGTAATGGTCCGGAACTCAGTTTCAGACTTAACGTGCATAGAGGAACCTTTTTAAGGGGAATCGAGAGAGCATGGTTGGGAGTAGATGTACTGGCCCTGGTCTCACGTCTGCTATCCCTGCTAGGGACGGGGAAAGCATTTCATGTAAGTCTTTTTGACACTGTCTAGCACGCATTTTGTACAAGACACTAGCACCTAGCATGTCATGCATATCTTAAGTTGTTGACGTTCTGGCCACCAACTATAATGCCTTCCATATACCATGTTTCACCCATTATCATCGCGCTATATAATAAGAATGATTATATATCTGGTGACATTACACATCAGCGTTTCCGAGATTTACTCTAATCTCTGTCCATTCACTTGTCTCCCCGTCTTTTAATGTCTACAGTTGGAGTTACTCCCAAGATTTTTAGCTTATCTCTATTTATCAAGAGGACTATTGCCAAATGGCAAATTAGTGGGTTTCTCTTCGTCAATGTCGTCATAATTTGCCACTTATTTGGGTCAAATTGTCATTTGTCAGTTCAGAATTTCATATTTTGATAAGTCTCTATTGAGACTTCTTTTAATTAATTTGGTTTCCCTGTTTGAAGGAATGCGAGCAAACGGTGTTGAGTCAGTGCAGTTTGGCCTACATCTACAAGGGCGCCAATGTGGAAGGGAAGAGAAATAATCCCAATACCGAACCCTGCATGGGGTATACTGAAACAATGATAGGATTGGTTTTGGAGGCTTGATCTCAGAGGCGTCGATAGGGGGGGGGGCAGGGGGCGATCGTCCCCATGAAAATATTGGGGGGCAAACAGATCGATTTGCCCCCCCCCCAATAATTTTGACAACTTGAAAAATTCATAATATGCAATGCAAATACATCGTCGGCGGTCATCCGAACCGTCGTATCGCGATACGACAGTGCGAAACTCATTTCAGAGAAAATCGACTTCAAAGTTGACTATAATTGCCACTTTTTGTTGCAAACATTACAAGATTGTTATTGCTAGAAATATACATAAGAAAGACCAAGACAATTGCTTAACATTGATATCTTTATTTTTACGCAGAACCAAGAATCAGAGAAAATATCGCAAAAGAGCTACATGCTTGTAATTTCGGTTTGAGCCGCGCAGCGGTTTAGATTTCCCTGTATTAAAACGCCATAGGGAATTCAATAACGCTGACCGCATTTTCAATACGCGCGATCAAGCAAACCGTCGTATCTCTTTTTCACGTGCAAAGTCAATGCAGCGCAGATACGCGCGTTTGCTGACCGCGTATTTGCATTTTAAGTGCGCGCAGTTGTTGTTTACTGTGCTACAGTACACGTTTCCAATGGGATTTGCGCATTTTATCAAAAATTTACATGGCATCGCCTTTAAAATCCCCTCATATCTCAGAAAATAAAATAAATTGCTGCCTAGAAATCTAACCATTATATAGAGTAGGACTTGTACTTTCATTTTCTGCAAAAATCTGAAAATCGATATTTTGACCAAAATCGACTGATACGACGGTTCGGATGAACGCCGACGATATGTTTTAAAAGGCATTGTAAAGTACTATAAAACCATTAATCGTGGCATAAAAATACTATTAAACATAAAACTAGAGCAGTTCGACTGCGCACAGTCCATGGGTATGCCTCTGCATCCACTTCCATTCAATTATATATTTTTGAACTTCAATCCATAGCCAGACAAATATTATGAATCCCATGTGACTTTGACCAGAACAGTAAAATTCACTACATGCACTCTTACATACATCATTCGGAAGCTTGCTTGACTTTACTTTCTGACCTTCAATTCCAAAATCTTAATCAGTAAACTTTCTTTTATATTACATATCCCATTAACATTAAAACAACTGTCCCGTTTCTCAGTTTTTACGTAACGAGCCAAATCAAGAATATTTTACTCCGGGACTTTGACCTTTGACTTCAACTCCAAAATTCAATTCAGTTTATTGTCCCTCATAAACATTACTTCGACCAAGTACATCAAACTCGACAGACTTTTAAGAAATGCGTAACAAGCCCAATCAACCTACTTCAACCCGTGACCTTTACCTTTGACTTTCACTCAACTCTAATCGTCCATATGTGCCTCAGAATACATACTCCACCTGTTAAAAAAATCCAGGTATGCTTCTAAGGCTATCGCTACAGCCCAATCAGACATGTTTAGGCCCGTGACTTTACCTTGACCTTTCAGCCTCCAAAATCTAATATCATGTGTGCCTCGAATAATACTCACTCAATTACAAAGAAATCCGATAGTCGCGTTCTCAATTTATTCTCGTAATAGCCATTCCAACTTCTGCGATGACTTTGATCCTTCACTACCAAAAACTAATCATTCATTTAGCCTCATAGTCACATATCTCTTTAATGTTCTTTTTTTTACCTTCTTCGTCCTAGTTCATCAAATCGATCGGCGTTCTATTAAAGACAAGCTTTAGTAGTGATTTTTTTTATTTGAAAAGTCTTGATACCCATATTCAAATCAACCTAATACAGATTCGAATGGTCCTTCGTTTTCTTTTAATTAATTCAATGAAAATCCGTTGGGCGAGGACCTCAGTTTCGATATTATTTTTTAGATCAAATGTAAGTTTAAGTTATACATATACTATTCAGAAAACAGAGTCTGCTCTTCCGATGCATGTATACTAGCCTTGGTCTATAATGTTAATAATATAGTCGAAATTCTCGCCGTACAAAAACGAAAGACATTCAGAAATTGTTTTGATCTAATCTGTTTGATATATCATGCTGTATAAAGTCTTTCAAATAATATAAAAAATCCCCATAACCTAAAATTGGCTTTAAGTTATCGCCGGTATACGAGGTCGGTAAACCCGGCACGACAACCGAAAACATGATGCCCAACTTCGGTTGCGAGATAAACAATGTCAATTTTTCCTCGCTTCTCTCGAGGGCCCATAAATTTAAACATTTCACTTTTTCCCCCCTCAATCCGAAAGATTAAGTCCTGCTGAATCAGCCAATAATACAATAATAATCTGGCAGTCTCAGCATACACGTGTATCGAGCAGGTCTTTCATCATTTTGATATGATCCATGGTTACGTACACTTAGTCAAATCCCTTAAATGTAAGCGCGCTCAAGAACCTACTTCTATATCATAATGGAGTTTAGCATTTCTAAAAAAAAAAAATCGATCGATCGCATGTCTATGAACCTGCATGGATCAGAAGTATCCAGTGACAAACAAATTTCCTTTCATCCTTTCGAAACAGCTCTATGAACGTTCTCCAAGAGCACGCAGATTCTACTTATTACTCTATGTCTTTATAGTATATATATGGATTTTATTTATTAACTTTGTGTTGGATTTCGTAGTCCATAGCTTATTTGCGTTTACTCCGTCTGAATCATCTGTTTTTACGTTGCTTTATTGTGTATGTGTATGTTCGTGTCTGTCGCTCCATGCTGGCCTGTTGTTGTGTAGTGGTGTGTCGTGTGTGTCTTGCCGTGCCCGCGGACTTTTAATGCAATTAGCGGAATCGTCAATATTTAAAATCCTACTTTCCCAGAAATCAATATTCTTTTCACCACTAAACAGACACGATACTCAATTTTTTACGAAGTTGTTTGCAAGAAGACCAAATTATTTTTGCGTTCGAGCGCTCAGTGACTGTGACTGACGAAATGGAATTGTAATTGATGAAACTGGGTGAAAATAGTTTTAAACAGGTCGGAAATGCTGATAAAGTTGCTGAATAAAGATGAAGTTGAAATAAGCATTCGCATCGCCCTGGCATCACAAGACGAATCTGAAATGAACATTTGCATCGCTTGGCTCAGTTTAAACACTGAATGCCCGTCTAGTCACCGACGCACATACACGGTTTTTTTTACATAAGTGATTTGGAGGTAGTATGCATGGATAATATCATTTAAATGCTGGTAAAATTTGCTCATACACGTAAACATACTGCTGAAAACTTAGTATTTTCAAAGTAAAAAGTTCCATGCTAGTATTAATGAATCGTAATACTTGATCACGTGGTGCGATATAAAGCCACAATTTATATAACCGGAATTCAGCACCCCCGCATTGTGAATGGATCAGACCGGATATGTATATATGATTGAAGTCTTCGTATTTTGGACTGAAGAGTGAGCGTTTTGCATGTAAAAATGGTCTAAAAATTCTTTTAACAAACGTGACAGCGTTATTTTGCCAGAAGAAACAACAATATATCAGTGGAGCGATTGGAATTTCTATTTACAGACCAGTGGCGTCGATCCATTTTTCGGATTGGGGGGGGGGAACAAAAGAGAAAAAAGGCCGAAAATTTTCGCCAAATTACAATACAGAATTTGACAACTTTCTATATTTAACGGGATTTTTATGCTAAGTTTATGGTTTTATAGTGCTTTCCAATGCTTTTGAAACATATTCCTCTATTGCATACATACGCGTACGCGGGGGGGAGGGGGTGTTTGGGGTGTTCAA
>JZLH01S0435047.1:11011-25705 GCA_001188425.1 Eucidaris tribuloides
TTTATTAATATTCATTAGTAGCCTGCTAGACTTTATTCACTATCCATAGCCATTGTCTAATGCTATTATGTGGGGACTAGACACACACCCTCACACACACCATTCGATTTCTGTACAGTTTCAATTTTGTACAGGGGATTGGATATTGAGCAAAATCTGAACCCTAACTTTTTAAAAGAGCATGAATTACATAAAACTGATTATTGATATCGTCTTCAAACCACCTAAAACAAAAATGTTCACTTTTATGCTGTAACTATACTCAATGCCAGTATAATCTGTTGTGCAGTTTTTGTGTTATTAATTTTCAAAATTAACAAATATTATATTTAACACCTAGTATATGCTAAGTTTTGACGAAGAATGTCTGTGTTTACATTGGATATTGAATCATACCTGTTTAAAAATTAATTTACTATATTATTCTATACTCTGATTGTGTTTTTTACGCTGTTTACACATTATTTCTTAACACCCCTTTATTTAACTTTGTTTTTTCGCGCCGAAACTTCCTTTTTTTGATATTTCTATTTTCATTTTTATGTCTGTCATTATTTTTCCACCGTGTTAATTGTTCATTATGTATACAAAACTTATGGTGTAAATTATGTGTATTTTTAACTCATAACCAATGGTTGTGATTGCCATACTTTGTACTCTTTTGAGTTGCAATTTTGTGAATAAATAATAAATTAAAGACGATGAATAAATAAATAAATAATAAATAAATAAATAACATTATATGAATAAATAAAAAGACTAGAAAATAAAAATTAATAAATAAAGCAATAAATAAATAAATGAAATATAAAAGATACGCTCCACGATTCAAATCATTACCGCACTAGACTTCCAGTACAAACACCACCCCTCTATCAACATCTCCGTCATGCTGAAAAAAAATCGATGAACCCTACCTAGACATTATCGTGACGATTTCGACTATGGCGCAACTTACCAATAACGCGTGTGGACGTTATGTAAACGACAGCATAACTTACCTACAACGTATGCCGCGTATGCGGCGACGTATGATCATACGCTGGCATTACTCGAAAATTTTGTGCTTGCACAAAATTTTTCGACGAAACTCGTCGTACTACCGACGTATACCAGCGTTTCAGGTACACACAACTTATGCAACACTTATACAAAACTTACCCATAACTTATTCAACATATGACAACGTATTCGCAAAATGTTTCATACGTCGGCATACTCTGGCTAAATCGTCGAAATTTGTCCAGCGTGTTTCAGCGTGCTTCAGCGTGCACATAACTTACACAAAACTTACCCATAACTTAGTCAACGTATGACGACGTATTCGCCAAATTTTTCATACGTCGGCATACGTTGGCTAAATCGTCAAGGTGTGACTATACCCTAAGTAAGTTATCCAAAAACAATGCGAGAGTGTTTACGTGTCATTCTTAAAAACCTCTTACTAAATTTCATCCCATTAACACGTGGGGTTAAAAATAAAAATCTGATTTTCAGACAGTGTACATATACCTTTGACCCTGCACTCCAGATGGATTTTTGTCCCAAATCTTCATCATGTTTGTGCCAGGTATGAACAAATAATGTACCCTGCGGTTCGTTAGATAAAAAGCATTTTTAGATAATTGTACCTTTGGAATGTTGTTGAGTGTCCCTTTAATATTAAGAAAATATTGAAGGGGAAAGGGAAAAGTTACCATTCTAATTCAATTCAAGTACCATTCACCGGTAGGATTACCATTTGACTACAATTCATTTACCACTAGAAATTGTATGTTATTTTATTTTGACCACTGATGCATTGTTTATGGGATATTGATTAGCATGATATTTATTACAAACATTCGGGAAAGCCAGGGTACACAATTTGAGTGGATATTTGTTTGGGTGGCTCCAATATTACAGACGATACAGGCCTGTTACCCTCCCTCGCCCACCTTCCCCAATTCCCTGTGGAGAACTTGATTTTCGGAAATTAAACTTCAGTCACGTTTTGCTGAAGCCACAAATGGAGATTAAATTGAACAGTAGGCTCCCCTAAATTTTCAATGTGCCCCTTTTTTTGGTACATGTATTTTAACCACTCTTAACCAGGTGGCCACATTTTTTTTTAGGCCAAACATTTTTGTCAAGACCATATTCGCTGCCAAATATACAGCCGAACAGTGGCTCAGTATTAGGAGAAGGGGGAGGTGGCGGGAGTGTGGACGGAAAATTTGGTGGCCCCCAAATTTTTTCACGGCGCCCAATTGGCTAACATTTACCACAGTTAAAAAAATCTGAGCTGCATGATTCCCCATGCTACCAGTGTCTTTGATGAGGTCTAATAATGAAGCCCTGAAAAAATTGTATTTCAAAATGATTATTTAGTGCTTTAAAAAAGTGAAAATCGTAAGGTGACCAGATTCACTTGCCCATTTCCTCCCATAGACTTACTGTGTGTACACCTAGGTTAATAAAACTCGCCCGAGTTTTATTGTTTATTCATGTATAACTTGCCATTGGCAGTGTAACTTTCCAAACTTTTGTATTCTAGGGTGTTTTATTTGTACATTTGAACACTACTATGTAGCTCAGATGTCAAAGTTTGACAATTTTTTAAATTGAAGCTCCAGAATGTTAGCTTATCACTTTAAGACCAAATTCGCGGCAAAATATTAGCCGAAAATTCGCCCAATGAAAATTTTGGGTGGGGGAGGGCGAAATTTTCGAAAACCAGTAAATTCCCTATAATTTCCATTAATTTGATAATAATGGGGGTGCCTTCTCCCCTATGGCGCAGCCCCTGCTGTTAAAATCCTTCGCATCAGACCTTCTAGTATACACGAGGTTACGAACCATGTCCTGATTTTAGGCAAAGCCCCAAATTGGTGGCCCTTTGGCCTCTGTGAACTAACTATGTGGTTGTTTGTTAAGTGCAATTTACATGATTGAGAGAAGACATCCAGACATATTTTTGAGTGGTCATCTGTTTTAATAGCTTGATTAGGCAAAACGTTATGGCCAATTTAGGTTCGTCTTTACCTTAAATGGGAAGTTTAATTTTTACAGAGGTCATCATGTTTGAAACTCAGTAGAGACCAAAAGCTACACTGATCAAAAGGCTATCACGCCGTATCATGATCTTTAGAAACATAACTATAAGAAAAACGTAGTGGACCTTTGTCCGCCCAGGTGGTACCTAGTCTTACTCTGAGCCATGGACTGTATCTGCTCTTTAGAAAGTCACCTCAGAACTACACACAAATAAGAGAATACCAGACGGAGGAAGAAGGGGTGGAGGTGGGTCCCACACTTTCGCCCTCATCTATATGGTGCACTGTGGTTATAAAATTGTCTTTTCAACGATGGCGTTGTCAAGTCTACATTTAACACTTTGGGTGCTGGGCTAAAAATCCAGGTGTGTTAACCAGGGACTGGATTGTTTCGGACTTATGTGTATTAACTTTCCAAATTGTACGATTTTCTGTAAAATTGCAAATGCTATCGAGACAATACATTTTAACTCATTTATGTGGTTCATTGTGTAGTCATTTTCTGATAAATGTCATTGGTAGGAACTTCAGTGACATTTGTCATTCGAATTAAAAGGTATGGATCCGATTGTCTTCTCGGCGAACCGGTTCGCCGATAGTACCTCATTGATGTTGTACGTGGGTGAACCGGTTCGCCGATAGCACTCAAAGTGTTAAGAACACTTTTGTTGTTGACTAGAAGCTCCTTATCCTTCTACTCTCCCTCAGACAAAAATGGTATCGTTAAAAAAATTTGCTTCCATATTGAACAAAAGAACGTTTAGACCACACTGTTGGCAAACTTGGCATGTGTACTCATCCAGTTATTGTGAAACGACAGTGAACATTTCCGAGTGAATGGTATCAGCGTCTTCATCCTGCATGGTTTCCAATTCACATTTCTAAAAATATCTGCGGTCGGAAATTCATGTTTATTTAGTACTCACACAATGCACAGATATTATCATTGCTGGTATACTTTTTCCTCATTTCAGCTGTTTTTGTTGAACCTGAGTTATGTAGATTTTTCAAACGCCCTGTATCAATTTTGTTAGGGTTTTTTTTGTACACTCATGCTCATAATTATGGAATAATTTGTTGATACTTAATTTCTTTTTCCTATATCGTCCAAAATTTTCAAGACAAGTGTTTAACAAAAACGCAGTATGTGAAGCATTTTTTGGATTTCCTGAGATGACTAAATTAAAAACTAAAATATGTTTGAGCGCTATTTGTTTTTTAAAAAATCCACAAAAATCATGAAAAAAGTATTAAATTAAAGTAATTTTAAAAAACAAACCCCAAAACTGATCTGATGTCACTTATCATTAAATTAACATCAGAATTGTCTGTTACAAGTCTAATAACGCGCGTAACCACCACGTGATTCAACAACAACAACAATACCGCCATTTACAAACACATGTTTTAGTGTCGGATGCTACAAAATGCTCAGCATTCCTGAAATTCTTAGATTATAATTGTTTAACCTGGGGTGAGCAAATATTAATCTCAGATGTACCGTTCGCGGAAAAATGGCAACTTCTAAAATGTTTCTAAAATATTCCATAATTATGAGCATGAGTGTATGTGCGGACGAATTTGGCAGCGAGATGGCAAAACTGTAGTATTACCAAAGATAACGATATCACACATTCATGATGGAAAACGTGTTGTACACAAACGTGGTAAATAAAGATACACCCTTTCTGATTATTTGCAAAGTAATTGAATACGAATCAATAAATGTCCACAAATGTCTGGAAAATAAGCGTTTTACAAAAAAATAAGATAAATGTATATTTTTTAAAGATAATATCCAATGAAAAACTATTCTCGTCACTCACTGATTTTATAAGAACTGTTTCTAAACTTTGTAAACAAGCGATGGCATATTACATAATTGTCATAATTTTCATTAATAAAGCGCATAAACTGTCTCCGCCGGGAATCGAACCCGGGTCGCTGGCTTTACACGCCAATGCCTTAACCACTAGGCCAGGGAGACGTTAGTGGTTTCGGCGCGATCGAATTCAATTAGCCAACAGACCTAGGATGAAAATGGCAAGACACAAGAGGAATTGGTCTTTGCGTCCTATCCTGTCTTGCCATTTTCATCCTAGCAACAGACAGCCTCCCACTCTCCTTATGATACCATTCTCTTGTGGCTAAGGGGAGTTACGAACAATAAAAAAATGTCGGCGGAGACAGTTTTTTTCTCTCTTCTTGTTTATCAGGTTATTTTCAGTGTGGAGAAGCTCTGATTAAAGCTACGCCTTTCCTTGTATTTATTTCTTTAAGTTGTTATTAGTACTATCTCTCATTATATATATATATATATATAGGCGAAAATTCAGGAGACAATAATGACACAGGACGTAGCTTTCCGTTCCACATTTAATCAGCAAGCTTTCGGCCAATCATAGGCCTTCATCAGGCCTACATTCAAAGACACAAAACAAAACAAAACAAAATGCAAATAACAACATGATAGCTAAGATTTATAATTATGTTAAAAGAAATATAGTGAACAATCATAAAACCGGTTTAATAACTGAAATAATGAGAGCATATAGGGTATTTACCACTGGTGTGTTAACTAGTGCGTCCAGTCATTGGGTTTGAAGTTAGGATGGGCTCTGTGATTTGAGGAAAATTATACATGTATTAAATAATAACATAAAAATATCAACGTCATCAACGTTACATGTAACTGTGATAATCGCTGACAAACCGCGATGACAAAGGGCTGGAATGCCCTCGCTTTCATAAGGAAGACGATGCGAGCTATGTCTCCATTGTCATCGCAGTTTGTCCGGTATGGCAAGCTGAGACACCTAAATATCTCGGCGTTCCGATGACCGCCGCTGTTGAAAAAGTGGCTAATTTGGGAAATTGCATTGCCTCCGAAAAATGTCCCTAGAATCAAAACGCCTTACTCAAAATCAATGATCTTGGTATCATTTTATTGAAAAAAAGAATGTTCTAACCAACGAAATAAAAATTAATGACATTTTGCCGATAATGATGAAGACATTAGCGATCATACTCGTAGCATTCTTTCTGGGCCACCCTGTATAGAAAGGATATATTGCTAGTTCAAGTGTGAGCATTCTCTATTACACTGACGCAAATGCCAAATCCAAAACGAAACGATGGATTGATATCACCTCCCGGTACAAACGATTGCTATTTCATTGTAAAACACACACGCTCTTCAACTAGGTGCGCCATACGTTCTAATTCGACGCTGCACAAATCACGGCAAAATCAACCAGCAGATGTTGTCATTTATGCATCCGGTCATTTATCGACTCGTGGGGCTATCTAAATTCATAAAGATCCCACTTATTTCCTCAACTGTATCAAACATTCAAGCAATTAGTCGAAATTACCAGTGCGTTGCGCAGGAATGTGCCTATTGTTTCTACGATGGACTGGTTTGGCCTTCTGCTGTTAGCTTTCTGCTCCGTCGAGCTTATTAGGCCCACGTCGAGTACTTTAACTGAAGGTATGGTTCTATTCATTGTATCCTCTCGGCCGTTGCATTTAATCTATTCGACAGGGGATGTTTAACCCACGACGTGCTTTGTTCATGTATATATGCATTTACAGAGCCCTGTCAAGTACACGTTGAGCTTCATGCCTAGAAACATCTCAATATTTCCATTTCATCTAATTCTTATGGTTGGGGCTTATCTACTGTTGTCCCAAGCGTAATAGAGAAGTACCTAAGGTTATCCAATGTGAGAAAATACACTTATTTACCAGGATGAATCGATTGTCAAGATAACAATCCGGTGCTGGGGTATTTTATATATCGCATATTTCCCTTCCATATTCTTTCATAAAAAACATGATAGATGAGTATTTCTCGAGTGATAATTGTATTTCTCCTTCATCTTCCCCATCTAAATCTTTCTCTTCCTCCTCCTTCTTCTTCCTCTTCTTCATCATCATCATCATCATCATCATCATCATCATCATCATCATCATCATCACCCCGGCCGGGTCATACCAAAGACTTTTTAAAAAATGGTACGTTCTGCTTTCTAGCCTGGCGCTCGGCATTCTAGAACAGAGAAAGGTAATAATAACATTTATGTTATGCAGGGCCCGCTGGTAGAGCAGTCTTTGTGACTGAAGTGGCTACCCTGGGTAAATAAGACGTTATTATTGTTATTATTATTTTTCTTCTACTTTTTTTTTCTTCTTCTTCTTCTTCTTCTTCTTCTTCTTCTTCTTCTTCTTCTTCTCCTCTCTTTCTTCTTCTCTTCTTCTTTCTTTCTTCTTCTTCTTCTTCTTCTTCTTCTTCTTCTTCTTCTTCTTCTTCTTCTTCTCATTTACTTTTTGTTAGTCTGAATTTCAGACTTCCCCTGCGAAGCAGGGGCCATCCGATGGTCTGAAAGAATACACTTTGGGGTTTTTTAACTTATCTCTTGTTTTTCTGACAAGATTTCTTCAAAACGCCTGGATGGTCCATTTACTTCCACTGCATTGTATGGGCCTTTTTCTGACTCTTGTTACCATGCAAACAAATTAAGAACTAAGCCACTGTAAAGATCTCATTACAGTGATCAGATAAGGCTGGGACTACTCACATTATAAAAACTGTTTTACCATCTGTTTTTGACACAAAGTGTCAATCACTTATGGTCTTGGGAGGTAAGCAGTGAGCCCATGCCCAGGCTCTTGCCTCAGGGGTCGCCTAATCACATTATATAACTGCAGACCTGACAGATAAGAACTGATAAATCTTCTCTGGAAGGGCTATTTTTGTGGATTTTTTATGTACTGTTAAATGCGTCTATGTCTGTAGACTTTTATGGGAGACAGTTTGCTAGTTGATTCCAGAATTAAAGGTCTGACAGTCAGACTACTTTTTTGTAAATCATGGCTTTATTTTTGCTTATAATATTTTCATTGTAATTGAAGTTCGTTTCCACTGTAATTTCTGAAAGTTTATTTACTGAGGCTTATACCAAAAGTATTAAGAATAATGCAGTTATTCATCGATCTCAGAATTAGCCTATTAAATTTGTTTAAACTATATCAATCCTATTTTAAATATTTTTTTTTAATGATAAAGACAAAAGAACATGTGTCGATTGGAGACTTGATGTAGCTATTTTGAAAATAGACTTATTTGATATCTTTTTCACTTTTCATTCACCCCTCACATATTCTAGCCAACAAGAATAACGCCTATAAGCAATTCAGCTACCACTTCAGACAATATTTTGTATAATAACTCCGAAAAAAGGAATACAATTACAAATGGCGTAAGTGATGATTTAAGTCTTCGCACTATTATGTGAAAACACTTGTGCAGAAAGGAAAATAAAACAGAGGCTGTGGTGATCATAATTGTAATATATTTACTGAGCTGTAACAATCTAAAGGTATTTTCTGGGAGTGTTTTGTTGCCAAAAAATTATGTATATGATAAATAATTAAATGCTTTCACAGAATTATTTGAAGTAAAGTATGACGAGCGTTTCCTAGAACAAAAATTGAGTAAAAAATCTCTAACTTGCTCCAAGCCTTATAGATTGTGGAAATGATAAAAAAATATGTGTAAACATATCCTGTATAAAACATATCTACAAAATAGCATTGATATCCCGGAAAAGGGAAATTAGATAAGATAAGAAGCGTAGAAACACTGTAACCATATGATTCTTTAAAAACCCATACATAATACGGAGGTGAGTAACCAGAAGATCAGCAACAAATTAAATGATCTTTTTAATGACTACTTTAGCACTGAAGTGGGATTTACGAACCTGTAAATAATTTACAAAATGTTAAAAATGTTATATTATTTCTAAATGTTAATGTCACTTATTCTGTTTTGCTTCTGTAGGTTGTGCAAATTTGATTGTTTTTTTTTCAAAACTTGGGCTAAACATATGACGTAATTCATTCCACGGTTGTTAAATATTCCATCTGCAATTGAAGAGCTTATTTCCAAAAGGGGGTAGATCCATTTTTCATCGAATGTGCCTTTTTTACATGAATCTATACAATTTTAGGAGCTCTATTAGATAACACAAACGAAAAGTTGAAATTCCCACCAAAACGTGGTAAAAAATGAGCAATAAAAATGACTTTATTTTCAAAAGGGGGTAGATCCATTTCAGTTTATTTCCAAAAGGGGGTAGATCCAACACATAAAAATAAAGAAAATTCAAATAAAATAAATAACAAGTCACATATTTTTTGTAAGTGTGGTTTTACATTTGCATTGTTTGGTTCTTTGTTTCGCTAAGTTGGTTTTACAAAGAAACTTTGCAATGTGGATGAATTTGATAAATTCGTTTTCCTTAGAATGGTGTGGATCTACCCCCTTTTGGAAATAAACTAGAGTTTGTTTCCAAAAGGGGGTACATCCACTTTTTATCAAATTTCATTTTTCTGTCAAAATCCATATAATTTTAACAGCTCTATAACATAACACAAATGAGAAGGTGAAATTTAAGCTAAAAGTTGTAAAAATGACAACTAAAACTGACTTTTACTTTCAAAATGGGGTACATCCGTTTAGTTTATTTCCAAAAGGGGGTAGATCCAAAATATTCAAAAATAAAAGCAAACATTTTTAAAATTGAAACCCACAGATTTTTCTAAGTGTGGTTTTACATTCGAGATCAGGGGTACTTTTTAGTGTCAAGTTGGTTTTACGCAGAAACATTGCAATATGGGTAAATTAGAAAACCTTATTTTTCTCAGAATGGTGAAAAGTGGATCTACCCCCTTTTGGAAATAAACTCTTCAATTGTCAAAACAACCTTAATGATACTTCGCCTTTAAGACAAACTTAGAATTTTGAATTTCCTCGACCAGACTCTCAAATGTCCATGTTTCCTGTTTGAGGATATTATCTGTGTTGTCGCGTTCAGAATATCGGGATGTGGAATGCCGCAGTATTGGCAATATTTATCCACAATGTACGTGTGTGTCCGAATTAAACGTATCAATTACCAGTTACTTCATTGAAAACACATTGTTTGTTTTTAATGCTCATTCACTGTCTGTGCTCTCGATCAATATTTCGGTTCTTATGCAATATGATTTTCCATTGAAATGCTTTACCTCATTATTACTGAAGTTTTGCGCAACAGTATTAAATGTGGAATGCCGCAGTATTGGCAAATATTTATCCACAATGTACGTGTGTGTCCGAATTAAACGTACCAATTACCAGTTACTTCCTTAAAAACAAATTGTTTGTTTTTAATACTCTATCACTGTTTGTGCTCTCGTTGTATTTTCAGTTCTTATGCAATATGATTTTCCATTGACATGCTTTACCTCGTTATTACTGAAGTTTTGTGTCACAGTACTTCAGGACAATTGCGGCTGTTCTTTTTTGCACATGTATTTGTTCTTCGCGAGAGGCACAGTACTTCAGGACAATTGCGGCTGTTCTTTTTTGTCACATGTATTTGTTCTTCGCGAGAGGAGTATGAAACGGGCTGTGTACGTGTGTGTGTGTATGTGTGTGTGTGTGTGTGTGTGTGTGTGTGTTTGTGTGTTTGTGTGTGTGTGTGTCTGTGTGTGTATGTGAGTGTGTGTGTCTGTGTGTGTCCGTGTGTGATCGAAATGATAAAGTTTGCCTTTTCCCTGTCATTTCAAGGCGGATTTCAATTCTGTTTGGTTTATCAGATAGGGCTAGGTAAGGGCTTCTAAACTTCTACACAGAATTCTGAAATTCATTGATCATGCAAATTTGTGCGAATTTATTCAAAATTAACGGAAAATGTTAATTTTCCTACATTTCATAGCAGATATTGTTTCTGTTTGGTTTATCTGATAGAGATTGGTGGTGGCTTTCAAATGTCTATAGTTATGAGTGCAGTTATGATTTGCGACCATTAAAAATCAGATAAACTCTAGATATTATATTAATATTTAATATTTATATTTAAATTTTTTTGTGGACAATTGCCACAGTATATTACAATACGTAGTTCTATGTTAAGAAATTATGTACAGTGTATCACAAAGTATTTAGTTATCATGTTATTGCCTTAGACATATTTTTTTTTCAAAACCCGACGCCAATAAACACTGACTCCGACATGAGAGGGTCAAGAAAACAGGTTAGCCTGCACTCTTCATCAGCAGCCAGGGTGTGGCAAAATGTTGAAAACAAATTGTTTCTGATTCAGACATACCTAGACACAGAGAAACTGATTTCTATCATTCTCCGTATGTTTGACTGCTACATACAGTTTCCAACAACTCCGATACTGGCATCATTGGTCCTAATCGTAGCGATCATTGCAACTGTGATTTGGATACATCATGTAAAGGTAAGATTAGAAAAATCTTGCATTGCATATTCTATTACAGTCTACCTAATGAATATGTATGTATGTGTGTTTGTGTGTGTGTATGTGTGTGTGTGTTTCGTGTGAGTTTATAAAGGTGTGGGATTTAGGGGGAATTATTTTGAGTTTTTTGTGTTGTTTTTATAGCAGGAGGAAGTTTTAGTGATTGTGGAGCTTTAGTTTAACAAATTGTCAAATTTTGATATCTGAACTACATAGTAGTGTTCATGTGGACAAATAAACACCCAAGAATAAAAGTTTGGAAAGTTATACTGCCAATGGCAAGTTATGCATGAATAAACAAATTTAAACTCGGGGCGACTTTAAATAGCCTCGGTGTACACACAGTAACTCTAGGGGAGAAAATACGATTTTCACTTTTTTAAAGCACTAAATAATAATTTTGAAATATAATTTTTTTCAGGGCGTCATTTTTAGACCTTATCAAAGACAATGGTAGCATGGGGAATCATGTAGCTCAGGATTTTTTTACTGTGGTAAATGTTAAGCGAATACTTAAGTGTTGTGTGAATTTACACTAACATATATAGCCCCATGAAATCAGAGTGACAGAATGTGTAAGCTAATCTTACGCTCAAATAGAAATTATAAACACGCCGGATAAAATGAAGTTCTGCCTACCGCGATGATATGCAATTTATCATCTTCTTCACGCTGCCTTTACTTTACGCTCTTTATTCTTGTGCGTAATTCTGGATCTATTTTAGTTTTACTCGGAAAAATGGATAATTAATGTACTATATGTTATCCTTATGTTATGTATCTTTAAATACATCAGCAATGAGTGGGGGCGGATGGCTGTGATTAGGCAATTCGGAATAAAGCGCGGACGCCACTTATCCAACTGTTGTTGACTCCAGTATATCAACTAAGCGGTTATGATTAACTTGCGGTATAAGATATATTTCGAATAATAATAATAGATAGAAGCGTCTTCTTGTTAGATAAGGCATTCGACCGATGTGGGGATTTCCAGCTGTCGTGACAAAGACCATGCTGGTCCTTTTGTTACAATATTCGGTGCAATATGAAATTGGGAGTGTCGTATAATATGGTCCATTCGGTGATACCAGATAGTAGAAGTGACCGCTTCTTAAATTTCTAAACAGTAATTTAATACGGAGTATAGTTCGGGCAAATTTACAGTGAAAGTGTTTACACTTTTGGCCTGTTTAGACGGCTGGAATTGCGTTCGGGTGTCAAGTTGTAGTTCCTTGATCCATGTCACAGCGTGGCGAAATACAATGCAGCGTTGTCGTTGAACGAGTGTCAATTTGGGAGACATTTTCACTTTTTTATCCAGGCGTAAATAATTCGTTAGTTGCGGAAATTTGAAAATTGAGTAAGTAGAACAGCCGTGTGTGATCAAAAAAATCGAGCACAGCATTTCACAACTGAGGATTATGTTAATCTTTTCCCTACTAAATCAAAGTTGCGAGGTTATCAACTTGCCCCTTCAATAGGATTAGACGGGTAGATGTGTTTGTAGAAAGTTGCTAGTCATCACATGGTGTATAGAATTTCTTTACAGTCATAGTTTTGTGCATCATGCCACAAATCCCGGCTGAATCTGTGTATTACGGTCATCGGTAAGGGACGATTTTTTTCGTAAATTAACGTGTCCATTGTGCGCAATTTTCTCGCCACAGGATTGTCCCCTTCAAAAGTGATAAAATTATAAGAAGGGTCTGAACAGCAGTTACTACTATGTTTCTAGGTTGCATTACTAAGATATCTGAGAGGAAACCCTTTGACTTAGTTATGCACATATAGAACTTGTTGGTGCTCGCAGTTGGTAGCCTGTCTACAATTTGAATTTTCTGTGACAGATTTTTCTCTAAATGGACGATAACGCGTTGCAAATCATTCCAAGGGTGTATTTATGATCGCGTTTATGAAGTATTGACGGGGGGAGTATACGATCTAGAACATTACATGAAAAAGGTCTAAAATGTTGATCAGGGCAATAAAAGCTATAGCGTTTTAGAGGGATAGTGGTATTACTTGTGCAGTGTTTGTAGAGTCCCTTTTTCAGAGTAAAGCCGATGATTTAGAGTGTCCCGCCGAAAGTTTGGAAAATGTTCACCGAGCGCCCCGCCCCTCCGACGTTCCCTGCGGACCGGATTCTACGGCCCCGATGATTTTGTGGATATGGCAGAACTCCTCCAAGTTTGGAGGAAATGGCTGATTTAAGGTCGATTGATTTCGCTCGGCCTGCTCTGTGATAATAATCAATGCTATATTCGGGGTACCCATCAAAGACTGGATTTTTAATCACTCTTATAAAAATGATGTGCCGCTACTTGGTTATAAGATATGCTATTCGGGAGAGAAACCATTATTTTTGAAGAATGGTATATGGTATAATGTATAATTGCAATAGCTACTAAAGGGGGTGACAGAAGTTTGGGTCATGAGAGATTTTCCTTGTATGGGAGTTATGTTTTTCTCATCAGGGGAGGGGCGGTGGGGTGGCAGGCGGGGGATGAATTGCCAGTTTCTAGTCCAGTGCTGTGCTTTGTTCACCAACTTTCACAGGATCAATATATGCCAGAAGAAGTAGGAATAGGATAAAAACCTGGTTGGAATTAGTTTAATTCTCTATATGATTACCCTTCTCAATCAGACCACGTCAAGTCATCCATAATTCCTATGCAGTAATAAGAATATGTGCGCTATTGTAATAAAAAAAAAATTATATGAATTTCAATAAGAAAGCGAATTGGACACAGTAGTTCACTATTAGAATGGACAATTATTTTTCAGTTATTAATCAGCCCCTGACACTTCATTTGTTATTCGGGGTTATTTGGGGGTCAATATTGTGCGTTGCAAGACATGATCCCCAAGCTCATAGTAAATCACCCATTGTTCCTTTGTTGCTGGGAATGAGTGTTATTTCAAAAGTCTCTTTGATTGTTCTAACATGAACATTAACATGAATTCAAACAAACATGTGCACAAGCAAGCAAAAAAAAAAAAACGACTCTTACAAATGTGTGTGGGCATTTAACCCCTTGGGGACGACGGGCTTGTACAGAAGCCCAGTACATTGCACACTCAGAGACGACGGGCTTCTACAGAAGCCCAGAATATATGACAAACATTTCGGTGACACACAGGATAAATTGAAAAGTTTTATTGCTTAATGCATTTTTCCCAAACATTATACATTTCTAGCTTGCATTAAATAAGAAAATAAATATTGTGAGAAGAACTTTTATTTAAAAAATGGGTTTATATTCCCTTCAAAATCAACCACATGCAAATCGCGTCGTCTCTCAATGAACAACAGTGCCGTATAGCATCGAGCCCAAGGGGTT
>JZLH01S0435236.1:18966-30914 GCA_001188425.1 Eucidaris tribuloides
CTACCAGTACTGTGTGTTCTCTTTAAGTCTAAAAACAATTCCTATAACATGTTTATTAAGGTCTAATGATTGGGTTATACCGAGTGTCCCAGAAAAAACGATACACTTTTGAAATGGCCCCAAAATAAAAATTATTTCAAATTTTTGAAAAATATTTACATATATGGAAAGCTGAAACTCTTATCTTTCATATAACACCAAAAAGTTTGAAATTGTTTTATACTTGAGTGAGCACTACCCACTTTTGTAAAGGACCTGAAAATTAGGTTGCGCAGGAATTGGCTATCCACTGTAACAACAGATTCAAGCTCTCTTTGATTTTGTATGTATTAGGGTGAAGGGATAGTGGGGTGGTGGGGTGAGGAGGTGATAGGGGACTTGGGGTGGTTGGAGTGGTGGGAATGTGGTGTAGGAGTGGTTGGGGTGGTAGGGGCGGAGGGGTGGGATAGCCGCTACATTTTTTGCTCTTATATATGAGAGCAGAAATTCGCTAGATTAGCTAATGTATATATTCCCAACTCTAACACATGAGGGGTGAGGAGGTGGTTGGGGTTGTTGGAGTGGTGGGATGTGGGGTGGTGCGAATGTGGTGTAGGGGTGGTGGGGCGGAGGGGTGGGGGTAGTGGGTTAAGGTAACGCTAACACATCCCCACTCCCCACTACACCTTGTTGAATGAGGGGGTGTTGGGGTGTGTACGTTACCTTAACCCACCACCCCCACTACCCGCACCCCACCACCCCACACCCCAACCACCTCCACACCCCTCATCCCACCATCCCAATACCCCTTCACCCAAATACGGTGGTCTTTCATGTTTTCAGTCATTCAGATCTTTAATTTATATATCGTAATCATCACCTAGCTCCACACAAAATCAAAGAGAGCACGAATTGAATTGAATTGAATTTGAATTCGAATTTATTAACAACAACACAAGACAAATTACAAATGTACATGTACATTCAAAGGTAACATACTCGTATACATATCCATACATCAGTTACAAAGATAAAGAAAATATCCATAGCATATTATATTATAATAATGTCATATAAAACTTATGATAATACCTTATCAATATGCGCAATATTATTGTATTCCTAAAATAATACGTAAAACTATAGCAAGAGTTGACGCTTTTTATAAAAAGTCCAATAGTGAAATAGCGATTCAAATAAACATATATTTTTCAAACTTAAACTGTTGTTAAAGGGAAAACCAAAAGTTAGCACGAGTGCTAGTCGAGATTGGTTCCCCAAGTTTTAAAACTGTATGCAAAGTCAAATTTAAGTATACATGTATTCACATCCAACAATTAAGCAGGAACATTTATTTTGACTTAATAACATATTATTTGATCTTCATGATTTTTCAATGCTTAAGATAAGGCCTCCATTTTTCCGTTTTACAAAATCAAAATTCCGTTTTTCAGATTTTCTATTTTCCGTGATTTTCCGCGTTACTCAAAATCACGTAAATAAACACCACATATATGAAATGAAGCAGCCGTAGTCACGGTAGTGAGAAAATTGCCGACAGAGGGGTTTGCTAAGGTCATTAAAGTTACTCTAATGCTTTGTGATGGTATTATTTGGTTAAAGAATGATTTCGGACATTCGAATATTTGTTTATTTTTTAATTTATTAACAATTTTAAGGTTATTTCCTCAGCATTTCCTGATTTACCATTTTCCGCGTTACACTTCCCATTTCCGCGATTTTTCTCCGTTTTCCGTATCGCGGAAAAATGGAGGCTTTAGCTTAAGAGTCTAGTTCTTAGGTTTTTGCGAAATGATGACCGTGTTTGTTCTTCTCTCATTATGTATGGGCAAGTTATTCCAGAGCTTTGCTCCAATTAAAGAAATTGAAAAAGTACCATGAGTGGTATTACATTTAGGTAATCGTAGTATTAAATGCTCTCTTCCTCTTGTTTTATGCATGTGATTCATCAGGTCAAAATAATCCATTAACGAATGTGGTAGATGTCCTTTGTGCAGGTCATATACAAATGTTGATAGTGATCGAATGCTCGAACAGATTTTGTACAGTTAATACCTGTAGACGTATAAACAGTGCCTTTGAACTTGTTCTAAATGGAGAAAATGTTGTCACACGCATGACCATTTTCTGTGCCAATAATATGCAATTTAAATGACTTTTATAGCAACTTCCCCAAACTTCAATACCATAAAGTATATGCGGTTGGGTAAATGATTTATACAGTTATATATGAGCATGAGAATATGTTCAGGCACATAGTGTCTCAACTTACACAACAGTCCAATTTTCTTCTGAATACATTTATTAACACTTTGAATTTGCTCTTCCACATCAAGGCTTCATCAATTTGAATTCCGACGAAAGATGCTACACTGACTCTATCTATCACTGTATCACTGAGTTTTAAAATACATCTTACTTCACATAATTGCCTTTGTCCCTTAATGCGCATATAACACATTTTAACGGTCTAGTATCGTTAAAATTATTTACATTCAGAAGCTGTCGTATTAATCGAGAACCATTGTTCGGTACTGTGCGAGCACAAACAGGCCGCCTAAATGGAAATGATAATTGGCGGCTTTGCACGTACTAAAGAAACATCAACTGTAACGTTACACGATGGAATTTTGGGAATTTAGTACAGCGTGGGAAAGTTCTGTGATATGTGACATATGCGTAATGCCGTGAAAAAGTAGGCATAATCGTTGTTGGGTGGATAGAGCTGAGACGTGGTTTGCTATAGCTCTTGAAAATTATTTTCGACGGTCTCTCTCTCTCTGCGTCAATTTGGCAGTTGGACTTTTAATATGACATGATAAGTTTACGTAAATGAGGTTGACTCCGATTCCCAGCGGATTTCAATGGACAACGGATATTCTGGTATAAGTTTGATCCTTGAGTTGAGTGTCGGAGTGATGTCGTCGCAGCATTAGCAATAATGCCGAAGCGGCACACCCGGCAACACCCGGTGCCATAAGAGAAATGGCCCGGACAGAGAGAGTGGCCAGTGGAGACGGTAATGTTGTAAGGATTCAGAGGGGTGGAGAACTGCAGGGACGCACTCTCAGCGAACTGGGAGTAGGCCACGCAAGGCAGACACTCATCCACGCCAACGCAGAAAAAATGAGCCCCTTATTTCTCCTAACATTGCCCCTGTTTTGGAATAAAAATTTCACTAGATCATCTACGCATAGTAAGAACATAAAATATGAAAGAAACTTACCCCTATCTCCAAACCCCGAATTTTCGGGGGGGGGGTTTCTTCAGCGTCCCTCGTTGCCTTAGTGAAGGTGTTCAAAAATTTTACCTTGATGCTGCACCCATCATCGATGTTCATTGGTACACATACGGCGTAGCCACAATATTTGACTGGGTACCAGCCGAATGAAACTGCCAGCAGCGTTTTCAATCGTCTGACTTCCTATTTTCTTTTCGAATCACAATCTTATTAAAAACATTTGAACTAATTTTGAGTAAAAATATTAATTTACAATCGAAATATAATTTTTTACGTATAATTAGTCTTTATTATGAAAATTACAATTAAATAAAATTTTTAGCACTATGAATCTGTGTGCAAATTGTGTAGCTTTGTTTCATGCATCAAATAGTCTGGGTTGTGAAGTGTTTCACTATGTCCCCATTGGCTTAATAGTGCTGTATGTCCTAATAGATAGTTCACTACTTGGGTAGCAAAGACTACTTGTCTGCAGGTTGTTTTGGACTGGCGTTCGTGTGTAGAGGTACTGGTGAGAGAAGGTGACAGAATTGAGTTCGCCGAAAAGAAGAGCCAAGAAAGTTGTTCACAATTGATAGAGTGAAAAGGTGATCAATACAGCGTACAGTAATACATGCGGAATAAAATTTTAAAAGAAAACAGGTGGGCATAATTTCACCCTACTTCCACGTATGACACAGTTTTACGTGGGTAACATATTTGTTACCCACGATATACGGGGATGGAGTAGGCCTACCTTCGGACAGTCAGAAGGCACACCACCGCGGCTTCATCCGGTGAGTACCAAGTTGTAGAAAAGGCCTCCGAGCTGGTGGTTAGTGCGGGACATGAAATGGTCATGTTGAGGGGATAAGAATGATAAAATGTTCTTTTACATTTTCTTTGATGTTCACTTTCCTTTTTGTGGTATGAAAAATAGAGTTTTTCTATAAATGTTACTAAAGCAAACTAAGCTAATTGTTCTGTCTCCGGTGCAATGGAAGAAAAAACATAATTGCTACGATTGTTCAATTTAATTGTACGAATGTGAAAAATGACCCTTTTTTGCGTGCAAATTTAAGGGTTAGAAAATGGCTGGCAATTAAATTGAGGTGTATGGGTAGCCTGTATAAATGAAAGAGATAAAATGCCGGGTAGCCTCCACACGGTTTTCGTATGATTCAGGGGCGGCGGAACAAAAAAAAAAGTCTTTTTTTCAAAACGAAATGTGCCCTGTGTGAAATGACGCATGCCCCTTTTTTCAAAATGAAATGTGCCCTCTGTGAAATGACGCCTTTTTTTAGTCTACTCATATTTGTCGATATTTGTTTTCTTTATATTCATTTTTTATTTTTTTTTGGCCCCTAACGGGGCACGTATAGGCCAACAATAGACGTAATTAGGTAAATTATATTAAACAAGCATTTTGTGCCTAAAAAGGGCATTTAGCGTCCCCTCTTAATGCCCTCATGTGTTAGCAAAATTATGCCATGCTACCGTTTGCCCCATCCCCCCCCCAATTTTAATTGAAGGCAAATGCCCTTTTTCTAAGTTGAATGTGCCTTATCTTGGTTTGAACCCATACTGAGTGCAGTGAAATCTTTATATACGCATATTCGTTACTGGAGGTGATTTTCTTTTATTTTATTATTGTTTATTGTATGTATTTTTGCCTCTGACTGTCTGATGGGGCACATAATAGAGAAAGAAAATATTTTGTTCAAAGAAGAGGCACATTATGTACCTAGAAGGGGCATTTGGCCTCTCATCTTATACAGCCGTCTGCGGTTGCAAAAATTGGGCCCTCTCCAATTTTTTTGTGTGATTACATGGCCCTATTTTATTTACTCTTCAAGCGATAAAAAAGTGTTTTTCGTAAGGTAACTTTCCTACGGTCGCCTTTTCTTCTCTTCAACAAAGAAAATCACCTCGTAAGGAGAAGAATGCCCGTTTTTCTTCAGCAGAACTTCAAGTATTCGCAATGTGCATCATGACTTTGTATTTATAACGAAACTAGTTTATCATCTCTGCCCTCACTAACGTATTTGCTCATTGATTCTTATGGATTCGTTTGATGTTCTGCATCTTTTTAACACTCTGCAAAATTCTGAGTTGTAATTAGCGCCAGAACAGACGACAAAGCGAGTTTTACAACTTAAAATTTCATTTTTTTTTCAAAACCGCTCGCTCGCTACGCTCGCTCGCGAGGTAGATATATGTATATTTCATGTTTTAATGACCAGAAATCCCCTTCAAAAAGGCTTTTCTCAAGTTACATTACCGTAAAGAAACAGCAACTTTAAGCAGAAAAGTTTGATCTAGACAGATGTTCTTTATTTTTTTTAAATACTACAAAAAATCAGTGCTATTATTAGCGCCAGAATAGACCACAAAGCGAGTTTTACATCTGAAAATTTCCAATTTTTCCAAAACCGCTCGCTCGCTATACGCTCGCTCACGAGGTAGATACATGCATATATAATGTTTAAATGATCAAAAATCCCCTTCAAAAAGGTTTTGCTCAAGTTAAATTACTATGAAGAAACAGCTACTTCAAGCAGAAAAGTTTGATCTAGACAGATATTCTTTGTCAGTGCTGTAATTAGCGCCAGAATAGACCACATTGCGAGTTTTACAACTTAACATTTCTAAATTTTCTCACCGCTCGCTCTCGGATTATGTGTAGACCTATAGATTTCATGTTTCAAAGTGGAACCCATTTTAAAAAGGTTGGGTTCGAGTTAGATTGCCGCTAAAAACAGCATCTTCAAGCAAACACCTAATCTGATAGTGAAAATATCTGCTTGCGCCCAATGCCCCTTTTGACATATAAGTGCCCTTTTTTGGCTTTGCCCCCCCCCCCCCCCAACCCGAAAATACGTTCCGCCGCCCCTGGTATGATTATGAATAAGTTGGTTTACTTGGCATTGCTAGCAAATTTAGATCTGATCCACGAGTAAGTACTCAAAACGTACGTAGCTCATTGTAAGTTTTTTTCTGTGATTATCAGAAAGGACGATGACGATCAATGTAATCTTGGCTCCGTTTGCCTTAAATATAAGGCTGTACATACGCATAACCAATCGGATTCAGTTTTTAATACTTTATCATTTAACTAAAAGGCAAGGGATCTCTTTTGCATGCCTAAAAATTAACATTGTGTAAATACAATGGCATTTAGAAGAATGCCATCAAGGAACCTTTAGCAAAGTATATGAGGTAGAAACTCGAATTTAGTGAAATTATAGTGACCGTTAGACTCAGATTTGATTTTTTTGTTTCTCGCGAAAAAAAGTCATAACATAGAACGTACACTAGACGGCTATTGTTTTCCTTGCATTTCCCAAATTCTAAGCAATCAATGACCCCAGATTTCATAGACATGCCCTTCATCAATAGTCTAATGGCATGAGTTAATTTTTCCTGGTATGTGGGGATGTTTGCGAAAGAGATCCACTTCCTTTGATTACGACAAGGTAACAGAGTGTTTCGAACTTGTTGCACAAATCGCGGCAAGGATGAAGTAGATGATTTGCAGGATATTGTACCGGCCATGGTTGATATAAACGGTTGTACAGCAGGTTTAGTTGAATTTGGATTCAAACGAATGCCTAGTGGACTTAATAGTCATAATTTGAAAAGCCCTTTTAGATCGCATTAACCCCCCCCCCCCAAAAAAAAGGGAAGAAAAAAGAAAACTGCAGACAAATAAGTATGTGGGTAAAGTATGACGATTGTAAGACGGTGATGGCAGTTAAAATTCGTTACTTGGAAGTAAGTTGATGCTGCTAACAGCTGGCAATAGTATTGCGGGCACTACGTTTTCTTATCGATTGGTATTAAACAATTGCAAAAAAAAATGTTTCCCTTCGATAGTAAAATCAAAAACATTTTGGCATGGTATGAATATGCCCATCTATACGTCCGTTCTAATAATATTGCTGTATGTAAAGCCATTTGCTTTTCTTGCTGTTTCCTCTATGTTATGTTTTCATACTTTGTATATGGTTGCAATTGTTTCAAATTAATGATGGAAATTAAATGAAATTATATTCTTAGTAATGTTGATTGTTTTTCATGAGATCGGGTTGAAGGGACACGATATAAAAATTCAGCCCAAATTTTATAACGGAGTGTGTAGCTCAAGGGCGAAGATCATATAGCTCATTAAATGCGTAAACGCTATTTATCTGGTCCCGTTAGTTGACATTAATAATGTCCGACAGAATCTCATGAGATCGTGTATGAAGGTAATTGATATTTAAATACAGCATAAGGTCGATTTCGGGGTGCGTAGCTCAAAAAGTCAGGTAAAATCTCATTAAATGCTAAAATTGCTTTTAACTGGTTTCCGTCCACTAGTAATGTTACAACTGATGTTTATGAGATCTGGTATAAGGGACATGATATCAATACAGCTTAGAAACGATTTTGCAGTGTGGTGTACCGCAAAGAGCTCTTTAACCCTTACACGCTAAATTCATTTTGGAATTGAAGCTCAAAAGTCACAGGTCATATCTTATCAAATGCCATAAAAGCTGTTTAACTGGTTAACGTCCATTAAAGGCATTGTATAACATTGTTTCCAGTTTTAAAAATCTGAGCTACATGATTCCACATGCTACCAGTGTTTGTCTTACGGTATAAAACTGACGCAGTGAAAAAAATACACTTTAAAATGATCGTTAAGTGCTTAAAAAAAAATCATTGAGAGATCATTCGAGCTTTTCTCCATAGACTGCTGTGTTGCAAAATTTCCTATCGGCTGAGATATTATTAATGTGCCAATTTGTATCTGCACATATTGCACTAGTGACAGCATAACGGTGCGAACGTTTGTGTCTAGGGTGTACGTTTGTCTATTCAAGCACTGTCAGATATGTCAGATAGCAAAGTGTGAAAATTTTTTAAACGGGTCTTCAATTGAAATTTACACCAGATTTTCATGAGATCTGGTAGGAAGGTACAGGGAATCATCTATAGTATAAGAACGATTTTAATGGGTGTGACTTGAAGGTTTAGATCATTAAATGCCAAAATAGCTTTGTGACGGGTTTCCGTACGATAGCTATAGTAAGGTTCGACAGGATTATATGAGAATTAGTACGAAGGTGCAGCCTATCGAGATACAGCTCAAGCTTGATTTCGGAGATTGTAGCTCAAAGGTCTAAGGTCATAGGCCATAGCTCATTAAATTTCAAGATAGCTATGTAATAATAATAATAATAATAATAATACAAAACATTTATTTGGCGCTTAATACGTGCGTTTCTAAGCGCACTATTTTCTGTCTATGATACAATACCAAAGTTAAAGTTAAATGCAAAAAGAAACTAGATTTTAATTCGTCACTAAGACGAATTGGTGATCCGCGTAAACGCTACGATCACTTAATGTAAAGCACATGCGACCAACCATCTAAATCAGGTATCATTACTTGCTGGACCATGTATCGCATCACTTTAAATTCTAAATCAAACATTTATTAAATATTCAACGTGCGCGTACGCGTTCGTCCCGACGCGGGCGCTTTTATAATTAGCACCAGGGATGACCTTTGACCTGAAGTACCTGTGTACCAGGTTTGGTTAATATATACTTCTACTACCTTCATAAGATTATGGACGAAGCTACAAGTATTTATTTATGACGTAAATAGAATGACGTCACAACAATTTTCGCCGATGCAAAGGAATGTACGGAATCGTATCTCCACGTGATAGGCTATTAGAATAAGCAATACAAAGTAGGCGGCCATCGTTAATTCCAGAGACATTAGGACTAACGTAAAAATTTAAATAACAGCGCGCCGTACGGCGATTCGTCGTGAACGCCCGGAGAGATATGATTAGCATCAGTGATACCTTGACCGAATTACTATATACCAAGTTTGGTAGTATGTAACTCTACTCCAGTCATCGAAATATGCCCGAAATACGTGCTTTTCTTTTGTGAACGTCCATAGTATTGATTCACAACATCTTTGGCATAGAAAGCGATTGCTGAAATATTGTTACTACGCATCACATGTCTATCAGAATAACCAATTAAAAAGTAGGGGTCACCGTTAATTCCAGAGATGTTATGTAGTGATTTAAAAATGTCAGCATTCACTACGCGCGCATGTGCGCGATTTAAGTTTTTGGCTTGTAGGCAATATTTGGGATTGCTGTTAGTCGCAAAGGGTGTATTGATGTAGAATTCAGTCAGACATCCAAAACATCGAAAAATGGACGGTATTTTGGTGGGAAAAGGGATGCGCGCGAAAAAACCGCGCCGCCTACGCGCGCCCCGCACTAAAATGCCTCCAATTGAAACTGCAAACATATAGTACCGTTAATAAGAAGTCATATGGAGCATTATTATTTTTTTGACGGGCCCGTACCGCATGGAAGACGCGCAGCGCGCACGTGGCGCGGTTTGACCAAAGATGGCCATGACCTGAACTTGACCCCTTTGCCAAGTTTGGATTTTTTTATTCGACCGCCGGCCTCGAGCATATTGAAAAAATAATAGTGTCAACTCTAGCTTTTTCACACAATTACGTCCATCTAGGATGACGTCACAGATGCGATCTATGACATTAGAAGCAAGAACTACATGCTGAGGTATTTGAATGGACATAACTAGTGGTTTCCCAATTACAAGAATATGCTGTTTTCATTTCTTGAGATTATCGTCTGAACAACAGTGACCTAGAAAGAAACATGAACTAGACTTTATAATTTCGTCAACTAATGACGAATTGGTGATTCCGCAGAACGGCTGCGCATCATTAATAATTAATAAAAATGTTATCCATTACCAATTGGTTAAATTATTATCATTCATGAGTGAAATAATGTCCCTAGTTCACCCGGGAAATTGTCTATTAAACATTGTTGAAAATACGACTGTGCGCAGTACGCGTTACGTATGCGACGCAAGCGAACCGGTTGTGAATAGCACCCAGTTGATGACTTTTTGACCTGCATGTAAACATGTCTACCAAATTCTGTAATCTTAATCCATCACCCTTTCATGAGATATGGCATAATCGATTTTTCTTTGTGACGTCACAACAATTTCGCATGCAAAGGAATGTACGGAATCGTATCTCCACGTGATAGGCTATTAGAATAAGCAATACAAAGTAGGGGCCATCGTTAATTCCAGAGAATTAGGACTAACGTAAAAATTAAAATTTAACGCGCGCGTACGCGTTCGTCGTGACGCCCGGAGAGATATGATTAGCATCAGTGATGACCTTTGACCTGAAGTTACTATATACCTAAGTTTGGTTATGTAACTCTACTCCAGTCATGAAATATGCCCGAAATACGATTTTTCTTTGTGACGTCATAGATGATGTCACAACACTTTGGCATAGAAAGCGATGCCTGAAATGTTGTCTACGCATCAATGTCTATCAGAATAACCAATAAAAAGTAGGGGTCACCGTTAATTCCAGAGAGTTATGAGTGATTTAAGAATGTCAGCATTCACTACGCGCGCAATGCGCGCGCATTTAAATTTTTGGGCTTGTAGGCAATATTTTGGGTTTTGCTGGTCGGCAAAGGGTTTTAATTGATGTAGAATTCAGTCAGACATCCAAAACCATCGTAAAAATGACGATATTCGGTCGGGAAAGGGGTGCGCGCGAAAAAACGTGCGCGTACGCGCGCGCACTAAAATGTTCCAAATGACCTGAAACATATAGTACCGTTAATAAGAAGTCATTTGGAGCATTTTTATTTTTTGACGCGCCCGTACACGCATGTGAAGACGTGCGGGCGCACGTGGTTTGGACCAAAAGATGACCCATGACCTGAACTTGACCCTTGCCAAGTTTGGTCATTTTATTCGACCGCCGGCTCGAGATATCGCAAATGTAGGTTAAGTCTAGCTTTTTTTACAAATTACGTCATAAATGACGTCATAGGTGCTCTATCACATTGACTGGGTTACCATGCCGAGGTATTAACATGAGACATAACTATATAAAGTTACAGGATTATTAACACTATCGTTCTTGAGTTATCGTCGGAACAAAAAGTGACCAGAAAGAAACATAAATAAACATAGAAAAAAATTTCGTACAACATCTATGGTGATCCGCGATTACGCGGATCACCAACTTGATTTTTATTCGTCACTAAGACGAATTGGTGATCCGCGTATTCGCTCCGATCAGTAGACCTTAAGAGATTGTGACAGTCTATATGGCGTATCATAACTTGTTCGAAGCTGTCCCTTTTCACCTTAACTTCTCTGTCAAAAATTGCTTAATATTTCGGCGTGCGCATACGCGTTCGTCGTGACTCCCGCACGCATATGATGAGCACCAGTGATGACCCTTGACCTGAAGTTACTGTGTACCAAGTTTTGTTATCACACTATACTCCAGTCATGAGATATGCGCAAAACACGATTTTACTTTGTGACGTCACAGATGACGTCAGAGGAATTTGTCATAGAAAATGATAAATGAAACCTTGTCTACACATCATAGGCTATCAGAATAAGCAATAAAAAGTAGGGGTCACCGTTTATTCTAGAGAGTTATCAGCGATTTAAAAATGCCCATTATTCACTACGTGCGCAATGCGCGCGCATTTACTTGTTTGGATCTGTAAGCAATATTTTGGGTCCTAGTGGTCGGAAAAGAGCTCTAATTGATGGAGAATTCAGTCAGAAATCCAAATCCATCGAAAAAATGACGATATTCGGTCGGGAAAGGGGTGCGCGC
>JZLH01S0435236.1:39436-50140 GCA_001188425.1 Eucidaris tribuloides
AATGGCCCACTATTATGTTTCAGGTCATTTCGAATATTTTGGTGCGCGGGCGTACGCGCGCGTTTTTTCGCGCGCACCCCTTTCCCTACGGAATAAAGTATTTTTTTCGATGATTTTGGATGTCTAACTGAATTCTACGTCATTTAGAACCTTTTCCCATCCACCAGAACCCAAAATATCGCTTACACGCCCGAAAAACGTAAATGCACGCGCATGCGCGCGTAGTGAATGGCGGCACTTTTAAATGACTTATAACTCTCTAGAATTAACGGTACCCCTACTTTTTATTGCTTATTCTGGTAGACTATGATGCGTAGATAGCATTTCAGGCATCTCTTACTCTGCATAAGTGTTGTAACGTCAGCTATGACGTCACAAAGAAAAATTGTATTTTACGCATATCTCATGACTGGAGTCGAGTAAGATAACCATACTTGGTACACAGTAAATTTAGGTCAAAGGTCGTCATTGAAGGTAATCGTAACCGTCCTCACGTTGCGACGAGCGCGTACGCGCACATCGAATTTTGAATTAATGCTTCATGGAGAATTTAACGTGATGAGGGACATGTTGTATCATGCAATAAAACTTGATTTAGATCGCCTGTCACATTTTCTTTAGATTTAATGATCGGAGCGGTTACGCGGATCACCAATTCGTCTCAGTGACGAATTAAAGTCTAGTTCATGTATATTTCTGGTCATTTTTTGTGCAGACGATATCTCAAGAACGATAACGTTGATAATTTTGTAACTTAGCATAGTGATGTCTCATGTTAATATCTCGGCATGGTAATCCAGTCAATGTGATAGAGCAGCTGTGACGTAATTTATGACGTCAAAAGCCAAAAATTAGACTTAGCCTACATTTGTGATATCTCGAGCCGGCGGACCACTAAGGCAACCAAATTTGCCAAAGGTCAAGTTCAGGTCAAGGGTCAACTTTTGAACCATACCGCGTGTGCGTGCGCGTTACGACGGGCGCGTTAAATGCAAAAATGCTCCAAATTACTTCGTATTGACAGATCTATACGTTTCAGGTCATTTGGAGCATTTTGGTGCGCGAGCGTACGCGCGCGTTTTTTCACCCGCACCCCTTTCCCGACCGAATATCGTCGTTTTTTCTATAGATTTGGATGTCTGACTGAATTCTACATCAATTAGAACCGCTTCCCTACCAGCCGGACCCAAAATATCGCTTACAAGTCCAAAAAACGTAAATGCGCGCGCATGCGCAAGTAGTGAATTGCGGCATTTTTAAATCGCTCATAACTCTCTAGAATTAACGGTGACCCCTACTTTTTATTGCTTATTCTGATAGCCTATGTTGCGTAGATAAGGTTTTAGATATCACTTTCGATGACAAATTCTTCTGACGTCATCTATGACGTCACAAACAAAAAAACAAGTTTTGTCCATACGCACGATTCATGGCGTTGGCCGAAAGTTACGCCGATGGCCGAAATTTTTGTACAAATTTTACAAAATTGACACCAAATCAATACTGCCTGCCTTGCATGAATCTGAAAGGCAAGTTACTTTTCTCTATTCCTATGTGGAAGTTTAATAATCAGTTTGGCGAATTACTTTATATTTTTAAGGGAAAAGGTACTTTCCGCAGTTTGCGTCGCACGGTGAAGCTTCTCCATAGCCAATACACATACATGTATGTTAGCTCTGCCAATAACAAACCAACACCAACACCAAAACCGATCTTGAGGTCACGAATTTTCTAAACCCTAGGGTTTAGTGTTGATGACGTAAATCACAAACACCAACCACGGTACCCGGTGTTCAGCAGATGATATTCAACACCAGTTTCAACACCAACTTCCGGAAGTACGTCATAATTTTCGAGGTCAACCCCGACACCAGGCCTGACTTCAAGTACGGTGCCATAGCCGGTGTTAGTATTCTTACAACACCAACACCAGATTTCAATACCGAACTTGAAATCACCCAATGTACTAGAAAGCAGCTGGAATATTAATGTGTTGCTTTAGAGGCGTGTTTTAGCAGTTCAATACATGAAAAAGAAACCAAACATAGCAGCTTGTGGCAGTAGGCCAAATATCACTTAGATTTCGTTTAGAACCACTCACCTTCTCCCTTTCTCTGTTGACAAGGCTGAAAAGATATTCAAAGCTACGAGGGATGACGCCTCGTAGTTCATGATGGAAGTTATCACCATCTTCGGCTGGACCTGTATGACAAGTAAAATTATCACTTCTAGATTTTACTTGTCCAAATGAAAAATTTACTTACCTGAAAATAAACAATAATCAAAATCATTAAAACTTATTCCCCTGAATTTTAACCAATAAGGCCTTTTTATAGCATTCAACATTTGTTCCAATTTTAATTCTGGGGGTTGCCAAAGGTGACATTTTATGAATTAAAAAAAATCAAAAAGCAGGGCTCCACACTAATTTTTTTTCTACTGGTCCGACAGGAACAGGTCGGACCAGTTGAAGTCGAGCTTTTCATTATTTTACTGGCCCGAACCTAAGATTTACTGGCCCAAAAAATAAATTTAAAAAACACATTAAAACTTTATTGTATTATCGACTGCCCCCCCCCCCCTTGGCAATATAGCATACCCTATTTGCCAGGTCCTATGATGCTGAAGTAGACCCCTACAAAAAATAAAATAGCGATGAACTTTACTACAAGTTAATTGAACACAAAGTTTTAGACCTAGACCCGTACTGTATTTTATTTGGTTTTTTTTGGTAAGAGTTTTGAACATATTTTGCTCCTTCAAGATAAAAGTTTTACTAGCTCAATTGGGCAAGTAAATTTTTAAATTTTGAGTTTTTACTTGCCCAAAGTAAAATTATACTTGCCTCTGGCAAGCGGGCAAGTGCTAGTGTCGAGCCCCGAGTTAGCTTTTCCCGTTTAGTAGGTAAATATTCATAAATTTGGTCATTTTCAAACAATCATTTTCGATGATTTGAGATAGTCAAGTCCAAAACCTCAGTTCCGTGACCATTTTCTTGCAAGTAAGGTTTGATGATTGATTTGACTTCTATGGACCAGTTTGAAAAAAAAATTAGCCCCCATGTCCCTCGCGAAAATCCCGGCATTTTTTGCTAGCGGCTAAAATCTAAAATGGCACTGTCACCTATTACACGACGGGTAGTCATTCCTGATTGGACGGTTTGGCGGATGTGTCGTCACGTTGTGCTATGTTCGCTGTGGCCGTTACCGAGTGTGTAACCTCTTCGAAAAAATTCAGTTAACAAACAACACGTTTGCAGTTGTTTCGCTAGTCATACAAGAAGTCAGCGTATAATATCACCGTTTCAGTCAAAAATCCGCTTATTTACTGTGGAAGATTTTAACTCGACATTTGTTACGAATCATTACTGTCGTGGAAAACCGGGCAATACGTGGGACGTGTAACACAATTTATGTGTGTGTGTCTTCTTCTTCTTCTTCTATTTCTTCTTCTTCTTCTTCTTCTTCTTACTTGCTCTCCTTCTTCTCATACCCTTTCTTCTCTTCTTACTTTTTTCTTCTTCTTCTTCTTCTTCTTCTCCTTCTTCTCCTCCTCCTTCTTCTTCTTCTTCTTCTTCTTCTTCTTCTTCTTCTTTCTTCTTCTTCTTCTGTCTTCGGTTCTAAGTTTGTGTTTAATCAGGCCTATGACCTCAACGTGCAACGTGTCTGTCAGTCTCAGACGATGAAATTAATCGCATTGAAATGACTGAAATTAATGGGATTTACCGCCTGAATCGATAGATCGGACTTAACATAATTAATTTAATTTCTTCTTCTTCTTCTTTCTTCTTCTTTTTTTTCTTCTTCTTCTTAAGTTCTTCATCATCTTCTTTTTCTTCTTCTTTCTTCTTCCTTTTTCTTCTTCTTCACCGCTTCTTCTTCTTCTTCTTCTTCTTCGTAAGTTCTTCTTCTTCTTCGTCTTCTTCTTTCCTTCTTCTTCGTCTTCTTCCCTTCTTCTTCTTAAGTTCTTCTTCTTCTCTCCTTCTTCGTCTTCTTTCCTTCTTCTTTTTCTTCTTAAGTTCTTCTTAAGTTCGCCAACATGTTTGGAGTCTCATTATTTTGTTGGTATGGGTCTACAAGTCTGGTGATACGTGCGGTATCTGTAACATTTATATGTACTATTAACCAAAGATGAAAATTACATACAAGATTTTTTTTACTCAAATTTATGACTAGCACCTATACCATATCACTTTACAAACAGACAATGATGATCGTCAGACACGTTGCCACAACTCATTTGACTTTACAGACGATGATCACTGATAACAGATGGACTGACGTACACATACAAACAAACAATAATGATCGTCAGACACGTTGCCACTAGAGGGCAGCAAACAACAATAATAAACATAACACTTTCAGGATATTACAAACCCAGGCAGAGGAAGAATGAGAAGAAACTTATTTCTGAAATGTGAAATTGATCGTGTCTAATTGAGTAATGAATTGATATCTCCTTAGGTATTTCCTTATACATGGCTCTCAACTTCTCAAGCGCTCACTCACTTCGCTCGCTCGCGCATAATTATATAGATAATTTTGAAACGATCGATGCACATTCCAACTGCGCTTTTATGTTATTGTTGAAGTGTTCTTAATGGAAGTAATGGTAGCAGTTATCATACATTCAGAAAACGGGCTGCAAGTTCCTGACGTTATCAGTGGCGGATCACGGCGGGGGGGGGGGGCAACGGGGCATCCTCCCCAGTTATTGGTTATAGGCTTTGCCCACCCGTCAGGATGGGATTTTCTTTTTCACTTGTCACACCCGAATTAGTATATTGGAGTTTCAGGACACTTAGCCTTTGCCCCTGTAATGAATAGAAGGTATGGACCCCTCCTTAAAATAGTTGCAAAGTGTAAGAAAGACAACAAATTTAAAGACTTTGCATTGATACCATTATTTTCAGCCTTTCAAAAAGTGACTAATATGACTTTCAAATATAGCAATTTTAGGGCTCTGGAAAGCTTGAATCCAAAATCTTTCGGGGGCTCCGCGCCCTGGACCCCTCCCGAATGGAAGGTATAGACTCCTCCTTCAAAAAGTTGCAAAGTGTAAGAAATACAAAAAACTTGAAGACTTTGCATTGAACATTTTAAGACCACCGCACACTACAAGACTTTCAGTCGCACGACTCACCGACTTCAGATCTGAAATAAAACCACATACAAAATACGTATTTCAGATACAAAGCCGGTGGGTTGTGCGACCGAAAGTCGTGAAGTGTGTGGTGTTCTTAAGTCTTTCAAAAAGTGACCAATATTACTTTCAAATGCAGCAATTTTAGAGCTCTGAAAAGCTTACGTCCGAAATGAATAGCATTCCTGCGTGGATTTGCGCCTATGAATGAACACGACGTACACGTACGATAATCGTAGACTTCGCATCCAGCAGGTTCGTTGCAATTAAACAAAGAAAATCTTTCGCCAGGGTGTAAAACGGAAACGCGCCCAGGCTACGCCACTGCCAGTGGGGTAACTACGGGCGGCACGGGGGCACGTGCTCCCCGCCCCCCCCCCATCGGCTCGCCCAAAAAAGAAAGGAAAAAAAGGAAAGGAAGAAGAAAGAACAAGAAAACTGGGGCGTTAAAAACTGGTCTTAAATTACTTTTTGAAATAGTAAGTCGTTACATGTATGCTAATTAAAATTGTTTTTATTTTTATTCAAAACTTATTGAAAACTACTTTGTTACTCATACTGGCAGTTTATGCTGCTACTTGAGTATTCGGGTAGTCTCACGTTAGAAACAAAGAAACATCCCGATAAAGTCATTATTATCGGGAGTGATGAAGTGAGCTTGATATTTAGAGATTTCAACGTTTATAGAGAATACTCTTGCAGGCCATGTGTGTTTTAAATCTTTGACGCGTGTATTTCTATAGTGTTGATATAATCGTTAAAGTGTTTCGGAATAACTCTTTTGTGGCGTATTTTATAACATATTATGATTGCTGTTTACCCAACCTACTCCATCCATCACAGTGCTCAAAATGATAAAGGGACTAAATATACGATTGTGGAAGCTTGCTCGTTTGATCGAGCAAATGCAGAGTTCTATTTCGATTTTCAATGTCAAAAAGCCATTACAAGTTATATTGATTTACACCTAACCATAATGCATAAAGGAATGAGTTTATGACCGTGAGTATTCCCCTTCTCTCTCCTTTCCCAAAGGAATTTCCCTGTATTTTAAACATTGCCCGCTCGCTGTGCTCGCTCGCACGAATTTACTTTGAACCAGCGATAGCGCAGGCAATACTGCAGATACACTTATCAAAATCAAACGATATTGTGTTGTAATTTCTCGTCCAAATTTCCGCTATTGTACATTCCTACAGAATTATATTTAGTTTCGCCATTGAGTGCCCTGGATAACACATTAATTTTAAATCGTAGGTAGCATGCCGGGGGGGGTGGGGAGTGCTTCGGGTGCGTGCACATCACCCCCCTCCAAAAAAAAAAACCCTGAAACACCAGTGTTAACAGAAGGTCAAAATATGCACATAAAACCGCTAGAATTCATGAGCTTCATGGGGCTCCGCCCCTGACCCCCGAAAAAATCGCCATGTTTTGAAATGACCTGCTATCAGCTGTTCATAAATTAAAAAAAAAACATAACAAAGGAAGTGCAAACAAGTTTGAAAGGGGGGTGGTTTTTAATTATTGTGGACTATCCATTTCACGAAACAATAGCTTTATAGTTGGACAAAATGTGCTTATAAAACCGCTAGAAATCTTGAGCTTCAGGGGGCTCCGCCCACTGACCCCCGACAAAATGATCACAACGTTTTACAATTAAAAATTATACCTTCGGAAGCGCCAAACAATTTGAAAGTGGGGATTTTTAATAATAGTTAAATGCCCATTTTACGAAACATAGTGTTGGCAGAGAGTCAAAATAGCCCCACGAAACTGCTAGAACCCGTGAGCTACAGGGGGCTCCGCCCCCTGACCCCCGCCCAGGACCCTATAATTATATTCTATAAGGCGGGCCCCTCGACCCCACATGTTATGATAGTCATCCCCTCCCGGCTCATAAAAAATTCTGCAGCCCCTCATTGTATCAAAAGGTCTATTTCCTTGACTTCGCACCCCCTGAAAAATGCAGGCCTGAATAAACACTTACATAGGCCTAATTCCGTTTGTGCTCACATACTTTATAAATAATTTCGAGTTGCTTCGATATAACACCACAAAACGCGTTTTTCTTCTCGGAGTTTCAAAGTTTCCTGAACCGCTCGCTCACAGAATTCTCTTTTAACTAAATGAAATTCATAAGTAAAAAATAGGGCCTATTCCCTCTAAAAAAAAGAATAAGCGTCAAAATGGCGATTTTATACAAGATTGCTGAAATCGGTTACACATTATCACAAAAATTGCCAAAACAGCCCTAACATTTCAGTACTTCTATACCGTATGCTTGGCGTACGCAGCGCTTTAAATCCACTTTCTGAAAATAAAATTTCGGGTGAGTGACTGGGTCCCCCCCCCCCAATGAGTTGACCCACGGTACGCCACTGGCCACTGCCATCCCTCGTGACTTACGAGAGTGATCTTGAAACTCTATAATCTTGAATGGGTACATTTCACCTTGCATTCTGCTTCTGCAGGAAATTAGTTATTGCCACTGACAGTGGAAATACATTCTTTGTGTCTTTTCAGGTGGGCGATGTACCGACTATTCGTGTCTAAACGGAGGCACTTGCGTCGACTTCATTACGTCAGGATATGAATGTAATTGTCCAGATGGATACAGTGGTTTACGCTGTGAAACACGTGAGCATATATTTTCCATTGTCATGATCTTGCCCAAAGAGACTCCCCAGCTTGCTGTGGAGTCTCAACGAAATTACATGTACACTTGAACTTTGCAATCCATATTTTCCCATGTATTTCATTTGTTGAATAAAATACACCACTAAATAGACCCACGGTCAAGGGTTGCGCTAGATTTTTAATAAAAAAAATATAAGAGATGCACATTCGTTTGTCCTTGAAGCAACATTTAACTGCATGACCGAAAACGTTCTTTGCAGATAGAAATAATTATTGGCACACCTGTTCATAATTTCAAAAGTAGACTTGCGCGCAAAGTCTAATTTATCGTTATTTCAACCTACATGGTCACTATTTTCGCGCAGTTCGAGCTTTACAGAGCGTACGTGACGAGTACACACCGAAAAGCTTCAACATATCCGTTTTCAACGCAATACTGAAATTCTGAATCACCAAAAGCTTGTCTGATTTTTAATTTTTCTTCTCATTTATAATTTAATAGAGACTCGTGCTTTGTTTCTCCAGTTACAAATCATATAGATATTGATCTTGTATTTGGAATACGGCATGCGATACAAACAACTGGATACCCAGGCAACTATCCACCCAACATCCAATCGACTTTGACTGTGACGTCACCGGACTGTGGAGTAGAACTCACCTTTAATTCGTTCAACCTACAGCAACCCGGTGACGTATTGACTATCGGCTACAGTGCGTACATCGGTGACGTCACGAAACTGGTAGATATGACCGGCGCCATACTTCCGTACCTATTTAGCGACCACCGTTCCCTTTGGCTGAGATTCTCGTCCGATTCCGCCATATCTGGTAGGGGTTTTCAGGTTGACGTGAAAGCTGTCTGCAAGAATGGTATGCATTATTTGCTGTCGTTATGATGACTATAGGACTAATGTTGAAGTAATGACTGTAATTCTTTAGTGTGGACCTTAATAACACGTTTTCTGTTAAAATGTAGCAATAAATTGGACTAAATATATAGTCATCTATTGACGAATGAGTTGCCAATAAATTAAAGTAATTGTAATTTAGCTTTTAATATAGCAGTATATGCAGTAAGCCCACTCTTACATAAGAGGAACGGGATAGTAGAAGTTAGCTAGTTTATGGAATTTAACGGATTTATCACTTTTGGTAAGTTTATACATAAAGCTAAGAGACAAAACCACATAAAAATCACAAAGAAAACATGGCTGTCTGTTATAGAAATTGAATGTTTTGCAAAATGAGAATATAACATGCATTATGACCCCGAAGAATAACATACATTGGCGACCGAAAGTATCGTCATGTTCCGAACGCGTGCAAACGCGATCCCAGAAACGAATTTCGTTTCAATAAACGCAAGGCATGCACGCATTTGCTATGATGGATTTGCGTTTGAACATCGTTTCAACGAACGCGTATCTCAGAACGCGTTTGGAATGTGACGATACTTTCGGTCGCCACTGTAATACCTTTGATAATTTAATATAATACAGTATTTTCACATTTACGCACACCTTTCCCCAAATATCTACCCCACTTTGTCCCTACACATGAACCCATTCACTACTATTTTTGATTATCACAAGGGTTGGTCACAGGATAAAGTACATTATTGTGACCATCCTTGCAATATTTCCTTAAAAGGCACCCATTATTGAAATAATATTAAATACATATCCGGTGCAGACATTGGTTTTGACCACAATTTTGTCATTGGATGCAACATTGACCATTGAGACACTGAAAGGAAGGAACAGTTACTGTTCGTTCCTTTCATGATCATACTTCAGTTTCTCCAGATTCCATTTCCTTATACTGTAAAAGGAAATGGAATCTGGAGAAACTGAAGTATGATCATGCTTCTGATTAGCTGCAAATGTCAGGATGATATCAGCCAAATAGTCCAAGTCCAAGTGATTCATCTGATGATATCTGGACTCGGATGAAAGAAAACATCAAGTGCAGAGGATTTTTTTGGCCTTGTGAAAAGGCAAGAAATCAGCAAACTTTGGGTTACTCCGGCTAGGCTGGTTAAGATGGATGAAAGGAGACGATGGAAAATCGTATATAATTCAAGAGGACAGAGAAGGAAAATAGATACGCACCTGAATAATGAACTTGGAAGAAAGACAGGCAAAGCTAGAAAAATGGCTTAAAGGGGTACTCCGGGCCAGGTTCAAACTATATTCACCAGATTGCTAAAAAATATACTCTTTAATGATAAACATTTTTGTTAAAATTAAGAGGCCCAATTATTTTTAATTGATTTTTCAAATTTGCTAAAACCGTATTCTGGTACGAGTCTGTATACTCCCAGAATGCAATGCGCAGCTTTTTTCGTGACGTAGCATCCCCACCTAAGCTGCAAACTCTGAATTTGCTAGCAGCGCTAGCGCAGCAAGAATATACGGCCGCCGGCCCGCGCCCGGCCGGCCGTCCAACACAAACTATGTCCTCAATCATCAAATTATACACAACAAACCACACATTCTCTTTGATGACAAGATTTTCGAACTTTATTCCAAAATAAATTCATCTTCGATTGTTCTACAAACGTGTCTTTTCATGTCAACTCGGCCGTCTACACACCTTGCCATTGAATGGTGTCCTATTTTGGCGCATACGATAGTGCACACTAGGACTGCACAATACCTTTGCGGTGGGATACCGGTCTTTTGACTGCGACCATTTACCGCGCAGTGTGGTTGTGTGCATCATACACGCTGAACAAAAGCAAACAGATTACCAGTCTCGCTGAGAGTGAATTGCACTGTCTGCACAACAGTCGGCTGCATAAGTGGGACTAAGCGAGCGTGATCGTCTTTGACGCGATGTGGATAGAAAATGTACAAGAAAGTCGGGGAAAGTTAGAAAAGTGGAATAATCAATGCAGAATTCGTCTAAACGAATTTC